>OX465098.1:31696513-31737379 GCA_949987625.1 Chalcis sispes | reverse complement strand
TTTAAACAGAAACCCTTACTTTTTACCCCGGAAAACAAAAGAGCAGAAAATTTTTTGTCCTAATATGACTTTGAAAAATCTTACTTTTGACCAAAGAAAACGAAAAATCAGAGAATTTTATCCAGCAGAGATCCGGCCAGTTGAGGCAAGACCAAGCAAAGACTCGGCTAGCTAAGACAAGATCGGACAGAGACCCAGCCATTTAAAGAAAGACCAAGCAGAAAACCCATCAGTTAAGGCAAGATCATCCATCGATGTAAGCTGTATTTTCAGCTGAGGCGGGATAAAAAGAGCTATTTAAGGCAAAAGATGTTCAAAAGTTGCTCTATCTTCTCGAATGCACAAGTTGACTCGTTTTCGGAAATGCGATATTATTTTTAATAACACGTTTCGCGGTATAGTGGTACATGCTTTCTTAATCCTCACCTTCATATCTTTTTTTATCGTTAGTCTGGTTCTATAGACCTTATTTTTCAGGAAGCCCAATAAATAAAAGCCAAGCGATGTAAGGTTTAGTGACCTAGGTGGCCATTCTACAGAACCTCCTCTACCTATTCATCGATTGTTGAATCTTTTATTTAGATGATTTCTTACAATGATTGTCCAATGTCGAGAAGCACCGTCTTGTTGTAGCCACAATCTATTTCTCGTAATTAGGTCAACTTCTTCAAGCAGAACTGGGAGTTCATCTCTTATTACCTGCAAATTAGTTTGTCTACTAAAGTTACCTTTAAAAAAGTAAAGGCCAATCAAATAGCCATTAACGATTCTGCACCATACATTTAAGCTTCAGCGATGTTGATGGTCAATCTTTCGCATTCAGTGTGGGTTAACTGGCGACCAAAAGTGGCAATTATGGTGATTCAAGACGCCAGTACTTTGAAATTTAGCCTCATCGCTAAACATAACATATTTGAAAAAATTATCATCATTATTGACCTGCTGCATCACACATTGACAAAAAATAAGTTAACTTTTATAATCCCTAACCGATAAAGCTTGATTCAAAGATACATGATACGGATGGTACTTTACGTTTTTTAGATATCTGCTGGCTGTTGATTTTGTTACACCAAGCTTCCAATTTGATATGAACTTATCTGAGGATCCAGGTGCACCATAGCTAATACCATAATCATTTGAGGATTATTAGTATAATCTTCTGTTAACATGAACCTTCTTTTACGAGCAAACTTACCTTGTCGGCCATGTAAGTCAATATCACGAATAACAGTGTCATTAGGGTGACGTCTCTCAGGGAATTTAGCAGCATACAAAATTGAAGCTTGAAAGTAGTTTTGTTAAACTCAAGGAGCATTCTCCTAACACAAGCAGAATATTGACAATTGCATTAGTTGTGTAGACAGGCATAATGAGAAAATGTCAAAATAAAAAATAAGACTTAAATTAAGTTAGTACTAACTTCAGAAACCACTTTATCCCGGACTTAACCACTATATGCATTAGCTGTGTAGATAGGCATAATGAAAAAATGTCAGAATAAAAAATAAAACTTAAAATAAATTAGTAATAACTTCAGAAACCACTTCACCCCGGACTTAACCACTATATGGCCACTATTATTCAGAAACCACTATATGGCAACTAAATTCACAATTAAGAAACTAACCAAAAAAAGAATTCATCCACGTTTCCAGAATGATTGTAATAAACTATGTTATTCATTGAAGGTGATCGCCGACTATTAGAATGTTGAATTAAGGCAAAAATAATGCAAAATTCATGACTATCAAACTTCTTTTATTATTAGAAAAGAATCTTTGTTTATTGACAAGTATTATTAGCTGCAAAAATATTATTTTCTGTATGTCTAATTTTGTTTGAGTTAATTTCTAATGAAAATTAATTTAAAAACATTTACTGCTTTTTTATTTTTAATTTTTTTATTATGCGTAGCTAAACTAAGGGGACTATCATTATTTGTCTGCGGTTAGAGGAATGCCAACGAAATTATTAAGTATCAAAATTGGTATTGAAAGGTAAAGTTCGCTTTTAAGAAAATGTAACTTGACCTTTAAATAGCTTTCAAGGTGATAGTCAAGGATATCAATGTCGATGTCGTGGTAAAAGATATCCCACATAAGTTTTTCGCCTTTTATCATTTCCATGACCAAAGGCAGAAACTTTCTTTTGAAAAAATTAATTTGACCTCGAAATGACCATGAAGTTTATGATCAAGGTCACAACTGTTTAGACGTAACATTTTCTGCTCTTTCCTTTTCCTGGATCAAAGGTAAGATTTTTCATTTAAAATATTAAATTAACCTTCAAATGACCTTCGAGGTCATATTCAAGGTCATGGACAAAGTCATAGTAAGACGTGAAATATTCTGCTTTTTCCTTTTCCTAGGTCAAAGGTAAGGTTTTCCATTGAAAATATTGAATTGACCTTCAAATGACCTTTAAGGTCATATTCAAGGTCATGGAAAAGGTTATATTGGGACGCGAAATTTTCTTCTTTCTGGTTTTTGGGGTTAGAAGTAAGGGTTTCTATTTAAAAAAACCAACTCGACCTTTAAATGACCTAAAAGGCCTTATTTAAGGTCATGGTTAAGGTCACAGTTAGACGTCCCCTTCAAAATCTAACAACTTATGTTTGAAAACTTTTTTCTTAAGACCTTTAGTTCTAGAGATATATGCATTCGTTTTTTAAAATAGGAAACACAATATAATACAATCATTTATCATTTTAATAAATTCGAAGATGTTACGAATGAGAGAACATAAAAGGAGTAAAATTACTGGGAGTACAAATTAGTTTGGTCCGTTTTCGAAAGATGGCTCTGGCTATTATGACTATTTAATAGTAACGGCTGAAGTCGGTAGTTCAAGAAAGGCTAGACATCTGTCAATAATATTCAGTTTATATCGCTTCGAGTTTCATAAAAAAATCTTGTTTTCAACTGTGTTAAATATGTCCAATTTTGTGTTAACTAAGCAGCATTTGCGGAAGGTTTTAGTTTTGTATTTTAATTAGAAGAGAAGTGCAGCTGAAGCGCATCGAATGCTTGTGAAAGTTTATGGTGACAATGCTCCAACTGATTAATTTTGTAGGGAATGGTTTTGACGTTTCAAGAATGTAGATTTTAGCGTTGAAGACAAACCTCGCTCTGGACAGCCAAAAAAATTCGAAGACAAAAAGTTGGAGGCATTACTCAATGAAGATCCAAGTCAAACGTAAGAGGAGCTTGCAGAATCATTAGAAGTGACTCAACAAGCAGTTTCTGTACGATTGGAATCCATGGGAATGGGTAAAAAGCAAAGCATTTGGGTGCCTTATGAACTGAAACCGAGAGACATTGACAGGCGATTTTTCTGTTGCGAGCAGCTGATTCAAACGCAATAAAGAAAGGGTCTTTTACATAGAATTGTTACTGGGGATGAAAAATAAATATTCTATGATAACCCCAAGAAGAAACAATATGCATGGAATATGCATGGTTCGAAGATCATGTTGTTTATCTGGTAGAACCAAAAGAGTGTTGTATACTATGAGCTGCTACAACCTGGCAATACCATAACGGCCGATTGGTATAGGCTGCAATTAATTCGTTTGAGCCGTGCATCACGAGAAAAACGGCCGGAATACAAGGAAAGACATAACAAAGTTATTTTTCTGCATGACAACGCTTGGCCTCATGTCGCAAAAGTCGTATAAAAATATTTGGAAACGCTCAAGTGTGATGTTTTGCCGCACCTGCCGTATTCTTCGGACATTGCTCCTTCTGATTACTGGTTGTTCCGAGAGATGCAGCAGGATCTGACAGGTCATCGGTTCACTTCTTTTGCAGAATTTGAAAATTGGCTCCTGACGTGGATCACCTCAAAGGACGAGACATTTTTACGAGATGAAATTCGAAAATTGCCTGAGAGGTGGGAAAAATTAGTAACTAGCGATGGACGATACTTTGATTAATCTCTTAATTCTTCTTATTTTGAAATAAATGCATTTTTGATCGCAAAAAAACGGACAGAATTAATTTGTACTCCCAATAAAATTCTCGGCAGGGTAGAGAGAAATAAGCGTAGCTGTGCAACGCACAAATCGCCGCATATCGGTGTATAGTTGAAAATCGTAAACCCTGCCCATTTTTTTTTCTCAAGGCTCGCCTACTCGATCGCAAAGATATCAGATTGGCTGTTTATTTATTGTTAATTAATTAGTAATTAATTTACCTATTTAAACTTAACAAGGTTTATTTCTAAAATTTCTCTCTGCGTTTGGCGTTATAAAAATTTTAAGCGATTAGAAGGGCACATTACATATACACAGTGTGTCCCATCGAAAACGGAACTTTTTCTAAATAAAGACAGAAACTCAATATTCCAGCAAATCTCATTTATTTTATTCAAAATAGTCTCCTTCCGCATTAATACAACGTTTTACATGATCAATTAACATATCGAATGAGTTTTTGAGATCATTTTTATCCATCGACTTTAGTATGTCGGTCGTCGCTCTTTAGATGGCCTCTACGTCGGCATAACGTTTTCCTTTCATAGGCAAGTGCAATTTGAAGAACAAGTATAAGTCGCACGTAGCCAAATCTGGCGAGTACGGTGAATGGTTGATGGTTAAAATGGAATTTTTGATCAAAAAATCCGTGATCAAGTTCGATCGATGAGACGAGGCATCATCATGCAACAAACGCCAGCTTCCTTTTTCACGGTATTGTGGCCGCACACGACGAATACGGCTGAGCAAACGCTTCATAACACCAAAATAGAACACAGTAGTAATCGTTTGACCATGTAGAACGAATCCACGATAAATAAAACCCTCCAAATCGTAGAAACAAATCAACATTGTCTTCACTTTTGACTTTTCAAGACGACTTCTTTTCGGATTGGGCTCGGTTGGGTGCTTCCATTCAGCACTTTGACGCTTAGTTTCGGGATCATATTGAAAACACCATGTCTCGTCACCAGTCACAATTAAATATTTTAAGTTTGGGTCCTTTTTTGACTCTTTAATCAAATCCTTACAATGTTGAATTCGGAGCAATTTTTCGTAGTCGGTCAATTTGTGTGGAACAAAGCCTTCACGCACCTTCCGTAGATTCAAATGATCGGTCAAAATGCGATAAATTGAATTTTCGGACATATTCAATTCCATTTCCATGTATCGCAATGAAGATTTTGGCTCATTTTTTATAAATTCACGCACTTTTTCACTGTTACTTTGTGTAACCACGGTAGTCGAGGGACCTGGATGTTCGTCGTCTTGAATGTCTTTACGACCTTCCTGGAACCACTTATACCACTCATACGCTCTGGTACGGGATAGACAATTATCGCCATAACCTTGTTTCAGCAAATTATGCGTCTCAGTAAAGGGTTTACCGAGTTTAAAACAGAACTTAATATTTGCTCTTTGTTCGAAGTTCGTTTTTCGACCGATGCCACAAACACACTGTCACTTTGAGCGCGATATTTTGGTTTCCATTGAACTAAATGTCATACAATTTTGACAGGATGTCAGTTAAGAATGGACCTTTCCATTGCTAACATCCACTAATAGGTGGCGCCAATATAAATCGATGTTTTGAAAAAGTTTCGTTTTCCATGGGACACACTGTAAAAAAAATGATTCACTCACGTATCCTATTTTATGTTTTAATAATGGCACTTATTTTAAAAAGTAAATTTAACCCCTTAGCTAATAATGACGTCTTAGAGACGTGATAGGTCTACCGGGCCAAACATGAACAGGACCTCTCAGAGACGTGATAAGTAATTATTTATCAAACATCTTGCTAAGTTAATTGTACCGTGCACATGTATATACAAATCATAGGATGTTTGCGATTTGTACAATTTTGAAAGCTCAGCCAAGTTGTTTATGTCCCTACGCGTGACCGACCTTGGTGTCGCTTTTGGCACGCACAGTTACAGTCTGTCAAGTAAGAGCGTAGTCGTGTTAATTTATAAAAAAATTTATTTGATGAAACTTTCATATTTATATATACATTGTACACATTACAAACAATGATGCAATTCAGCCAATAATGTGTCCAGTCACTACCGGCGTCGATAATTGCCTGGCATCTCCGAGGCATGCTTTCTACTAATTTGACGGCGTATTCTAGTGGCAAGGATCTCCAGATCCGACGAATTTCGTAAGACAACTGCTTCAAAGTGTATGTGCGTCTTCCACAAAGCTTCCGTTTAATATATGCCCACACATTTTCAATAGGGTTTGCATCGGGCGACTGCGACGGCCAATCCAATGTAACGATGCCAGATTGAGCCTTCCACTGAGTACAGAGCTTGCTGCGGTGTTTAGGATCGTTGTCCTCCTGCAGAATCCAATCTTCATTTTTTGTGATGAACCATCGTTTGGCAGATGGCAATAAAGCCTTTTTGTAGATTTTTATCATTTTCTTGGCATTTAGGTTGTCAGTAAAGAGGTGCAAAGTGCCGAATCCCTGCTTTGAGAAGCAGCCCCAAAGATGCACCTTTATTCCATGTTTTACGGTCCGCTGAACAAGCCTATTGGTGGAAGTTGACCAGGCTCGCGTGAGGACAGAACGTGCCCATATAGAACATTTATCAGTAAAAATGACATTTTCAAAATCTCTATTAATATTCTCATGCACCCAAGCGAGTCGCTTTGTCACATGTTTTTCAGTCAACAGAGGCTTCTTCATTGTGTTGCGCCATTTCAGATGATGAGTACGAAGATGGGTTCGGATAGTTTCGTAGGATATATCTAAACCTTTTGCCATTAATTTTGCTTGTCCTTGCCGCAGTGTTAAAGCAGGATTCCGCGAAAACAGATTCACTATTCTTTTGTCATCTTTTTTGTTCACTTTTCCTATCGAGTCACGTTCTGGTAAATCATCGACATTTTTAGCCACTTCATATCGATGTATCCACTTCTGTACAAATGCCTTCGACTTTCTCATATATTTAGCAGCCGCTGATTGCGACATTTTGGGACCTTTCGGGTGGATGCAAAGGAACACAGCCTCGTGAGCGCGACGCGTACTTAGCACTCATGGAGTTTAACGTGATTCTCTTTCAAAAGATCAACGACAACTGAATCTTTGTTGACAATGCATTAAGGACAAAGCTTCCGTCTATCGGCTCGCGAAGGAATTAGAGCAAAATCTTTTATTACCTGTCGGTGAAGTCGACCACGCTCTTACTTGACAGACTGTAGAAATTAAATCGTAAGGCAAGGGGTCAAGTAGAATTATTTTTATAACATAATACAATGAAATTCTTAAAAATGTAAATATAAAATATCAGAACGTTTAGTTTATAATGCGCAAATATTTTTGTTTAAAACTATTTAAGTCCTAAAGTTAAAATCTAAAGAGAAGACAGAAGTTTTTTTTTCAAACTAGTATATGGATACAGGTAATTAAATAATTAATTTCTTAAAAATGAAACAAAAGATTTTATGAATATATTTGCGTGTTCTTATGACTAATTTATTATATTAAATTTAAATATTATTTTGCTGGAAAAATTAGTTTAATTTAAAAATGTGACGTAGGCACCATGTCGTAGCCGATTTAGCTACGTGCGCCCTAAGTGCCTTGTACAAAAATAGCATTCTGATGAAACACTGCTTCAATCTCTCTTGCTCTCTCTCTCTGTTGCTCTCTATTACGCAATATTATGCAGGCCGGCCGCCCGCGACTGTCCCTCCAGCCGACGGAAGCCTATCGCTTCCCCAGAGCAGGGAAGTGGCAATTCCTCGCCACCCTCACCGTAAATCCGCTGACACACACTCTCGCTCTCTCTCTCTCTTGCTCTCTATTTCGCGCAAATTAGTGAGGACACTTACCTTTGCGGTTTACGAAGCTCGTCCGCTGGCCGTTGAGCTCCCGGCATCTTCCTTCGGCGCCACTGCACCTCGCTCCTACTGCTCTCCCTCCGAAGAAGGGCTGCCGAACCTTGCTGTGAGTTCGCCTGCACGCTGACTGCCTCCGTCTCACCCTCGGCTTCAGATATCGCGGTGACAACCTCTAGTCGCCTCCCGCTGACACTTGATCTCCTCGTCTCACGGCTTACTTTCTCGCTGCACTTCCTTGTCTTCGCTCTCCTTCTTCGCACTGCTCTCTCGACTTCTTCCTTACTCTCTCTCTCTCTCTCTCTCTCTCTCTCTCTCTCTCTCTCTCTCTCTCTCTCTCTCTCTCTCTCTCTCTCTCTCTCTCTCTCTCTCTCTCTCTCTCTCTCTCTCTCTCTCTCTCTCTCTCTCTCTCTCTCTCTCTCTCTCTCTCTCTCTCTCTCTCTCTCTCTCTCTCTCTCTCTCTCTCTCTCTCTCTCTCTCTTTCTCTCTCTCTCTCTCTTTCTCTCTCTCTCTTTCTTTCTCTCTCTCTCTCTCGCACACCTTCACCTCTGGCTTCACTCGCGACGCTTACTCTAATCAAAGAGGAACAAAACTATATTCACTGAGGGACTTATCTCTCCGTCCTCGCAGGAACGCGCAGCGAAACTCATTTGCAGGAGAGCACAGCGTAACTGCCCGTTACGCTCTTCTCTCCCCTTCCCTCGCGGCTCTTAAAATTCCTCGCCGATCGTCACCGCAAGTTCGAAAATCGCGTGATTTTCGAACGTTGCTGGCTTTTGGAAAAATCCGCATTTTCGCGACCAAACAGGCTTACACAAGCTGGCAACCTGGAGACGGTTGCGCAAGAATGTAAACACTTACATTCTTCGTTGACGACCTATGACGGATTCTCCGACACAAAGATAAAAATGACTTCTTCCTATATACTATGACCGTTGTTTATGAGAGGTTAGGCCACCTGCCCTGCGGTAAATACGAGAGTTCGCGGTGCGACTACACGCGGCGCTATCTATCAAGAAATTGATAGGGAAGTGCGGAAAATCGATCCAAGCGACGCGAGATGGGCAAGGGGAAAGCCTTCTTCTCGTTTTGCCGCCGGATCATGACCTACATGCGAGAATCTAAGGGACCGATAATTCAGATTAACGCTCTCAAATTAATAGTAAGTGGCCACGTAGGTAGCCCGCGTGCATACTGCGATATGTTATTCGTATGATCGTTATTTATCATATTATTAATTATTGTGAGGCGTGAGTGAGAGATTAGCTCTCACTCACACATAATAGTATTAGTGTGTATATGCACGCGCGAGACTGCACACTGCATCGCGAGAGGCCGCAATCAACTCGCTAATCAGCCTGCGGGCATAAAGGTTAGTTCACACACCTTGCTACGTGAACATAGCAATGCGAGTGACGGACACACATGCGCAGTGCGTGTCTCGCATAAAATAATTGCGCGTTGTTATATTTTTTTTTGTTTTACAACCCTAAGCAAAGGTTCCGTGTCGATTCATAAGCCTCTGTACATAGATTTTTAAGATTATTCTCTTCAGCGTCCCATGCCCGAATACCACCGCCTCCGTGGGTGTGTCAACTCACTGTTGATACGCAGTTTAACTAGCCAAGCTCAGCGGAGAGCACCGCCGACATTTGGGCCTTAGGGAAAGGCCTCTCACGTTACAGAAAGTAGGATCCGAGGCGGATCCTACATTGTAACCAGATCGGGACTGCACGCGAGTGTCACTGCACAATGGCTAACGTCCGTCGGCACTCAAGGCTGCATCGCGGGATAGTTGCGTCCGCAGTAGTGCGCACGTGCGTGGAAGAGTACTGCACGTGCATATAATATCCAACACCAATAACCCTGATACAATACTTATGAACAAAAATTTATAACATGATGATTTGTTCAAGTTTATGTTTGATTTGTGGTAACGGAGGCTCGCTTTGTTTAAAAAAAAATTACTAAATGTTTTAGATATATTTAACTTCAACGCTTAAAAATACTAACGAACAAAATTTTATAATTTCTTATAACTATATTTCCTATTTTCAACTTAAATGTTAATTTAGTAAACATTAAAAATGTAGAAATTACTATTACACCAATTTCGCCTTGAGTATTGTTTTATGGTAAAAGTAAAATATTTAGATAAATAATACAAAAGGATAAAGTAATTTATAACATTATTTGTTGAAGCTTTTAATTTTCACCAAATATAATTAGTTTTAAATAAGCATTAATGATAACATAAAATACAAAGAAATAATTATTTTATTAGTTTGTTTTTTTTATCAAAGGAAAATATTTTCTTAAAAAAATATGACATAGGCATTTGCCGATAGCGTTGATTTTAGAACAATTGATTTTAAATTTGTAGATATATTTTATTTATTGCTTTTTTCAAAAAAAAAATTAGTCTGGACGTTCAAAAATTATGTAATTCAAAGATATATTGAAAAAGATGTATTACTATCTATGCTTGATATTATTCATTTTATTATATGTGAAAAAAGGAAAGAATATTTGTTTGATAATAATTTGTTTGCATTTTGAACAGCTAAACATTTATAATTTTGAGAACATAAGCGCAAGATTTTATTCAAAAAAGTTTTAAGTATTTTAAGAGTTTGTATTATTAAAGAATTTTTATATAATTTACATAAATTTATAATGTCACAACGTTTATGTATAACAAAAAATCAAAATTTTTCATATTCGATTTTTCTCAATAAAATGTATACGAAATATACAAAAATGTATTAAAATTAATCATTAACATTGGATTAAGCAAATTCAACCCCTAAAATACCCCTAAAAAAGAATGAAAAAAAATCAACTAGTACAACCGTTTTTTATGACTTAAAAAAAAAAAGGTATCATAAAAAATATATAAGACCACAGCAAACGTATACAACCAAAAATCATTGCCAGCCCTTTCCAGAATTGATTTTAAAGGGGGATGAAAAGTCGAGATTCTCGAAAAAAAAATCTGACAGCTTTCATAATACCGATGGCACGAAAATGAAAAGTGTATATAATTTCTTAGCACACAACAACTCTATAAAAAAACTGACGTAGAAAAAACGGCTCCGGAACTCACCCTTCACGGGGATAAAAAACTTTAACATAAAAAAAATTCCAACATCTTTCCTAATAACACTAGCAAAAAAAAAAAAAAATGTATATGATTTATCGGTACTTGAGAAATCTACGAAAAAATTAGAGTCAACAAAAGCAGTCCGGAACTTACCCTCCAAAGGGATGAAAAGTCATAATTTTTTGAAAAAAATCTAGCTACTCTCCTAATACCGTTGACATGAAAATAATAACTGAATACGATTTCTTAAAATATAAGAAACCTATAAAAAAATTGGCGTTATAAAAACAGCTCCGGTACTTACACTTCAGGGGGATAAAAAGTCAAAATTAACAAAAAAAAATATAACAGCTTCCCTAATACCGTTGGCACAAAAATAAAAAGCGTATATGATTCCTTAGCACATAACCATCTTATTAAGAAATCGGCGTTAAAAAAACGGCTCTGCAACTTACACTTCAGGGGGATAAAAAGTCAAAATTCTACAAAAACAAAATATAACAACTTTTCTAATACCGTTAGCACAAAAATAAAAAACGTATATGATTCTTTGGCACATAAGATTCTTATGAAAAAAACGGCGTTAAAAAAACCGCTCCGGAACTTACTCTTCAGGGGAATGAAAAGTCAAAATTTACGAAAACAAAATGTCATAACTTTCCTAATATTGTTAGCACAAACATAAAAAGCGTACATAATTCCTTGGCACATACAAAACCTATAAAAAAATTGGCGTCAAAAAAACGGCTCCGGAACTTACACATCAGAGGGACGAAAAGTCAAAATTACCGAAAAAAAAATATAACAACTTTCCTAATACCGTTGGTACAAAAATAAGAAGCGTATATGATTTCTTGGCACATAACAATCTTATAAAAAAGTCGGCGTTGAAAAAAAAGGCTTCGGAACCTTCACTTCAGGGGTATAAAAAGTCAAAATTAATGAAAAAGAAATATGACAACTTTCCTAATACCGTTGGCACAAAAATCAAAAGCGTATATGATTCCTTGGCACATAACAACCTTTTGAAAAATTAGCGTTAAAAAAACGGCTCCGGAACTTACGATTCAGGGGGATGAATAGGTCAAAATTTACGACAAAAAAATATAACAACTTTCCTAATACCGTTGACTCAAAAATTAAAAATGTATATGATTCCTTGGCACATGACAATCTTATAAAAAAATCAGCGTTGAAAAAACGGCTCCGGAACTTACACTTCAGGGGGATAAAAAGTCAAAATTAACGAGAAAAAAATATAACAACTTTCCTAATACCGTTGGCACAAAAATAAAAAGCGTATATAATTTCTTGGCACATAACCATCTTATTAAGAAATCGGCGATAAAAAAACGGCTCCAGAACTTACACTTCAGGGGAATGGAAAGTCAAAATTTTACGAAAAAACAATATAACAACTTTTCTAATACCGTTGGCACAAAATTTAAAAGCCTATATAATTTCATGGCACAATACAATCTTATAAAATAATCGGCGTTGAAAAAACGGCTCCGGAACTTACACTTCAGGGAAATGAAAATTCAAAATTTACGAGAAAAAAATATAACAACTTTCCTAATACTGTTGTCAAAAAAATTAAAAGCGTACATAATTTCTTGGCACATACAAAGCTTATTAAAAAAATTGGCGTTAAAAAAACGGCTCCGGAACTTACAATTCAGGGGGATAAAAAGGTTAAAATATACCAAAAAAATATATAACGACTTTCCTAATACCGTTGGCACAAAAATTAAAAGCTTATATAATTTCATGGCACAATACATTCTTATAAAAAAATCGGCATTGAAAAAACGGCTCCGAAACTTACACTTCAGGGGGATGAAGAGTCTAAATTAACGTAAAAAAATATAACAACTTTCCTAATACAGTTGGCACATAAATAAAAAACGTATATGATTCAATGGCACATAAAGATCTTATCAAAATATCGGCGTTAAAAAGACGGTTTTGGAATTTACACTTTAGGGGGATAAAAAGTCAAAATTTACGAAAACAAAATGTAACAACTTTCTTAAAACTGTTGGCACAAGAATAAAAGCGTATATAATTCTTTGGCACATACAAGGCTTGTTAAAAAATCGGCAATAAAAAAACGGCTTCGGAACTTACACTTTTGGGAGATGAAAAGGCAAAATTACAAAAAAAAAAATAACAACTTTCCTAATACAGTTGGCACAAAAATAAAAAGCATATATAATTTCTTGGCACATACAAAGCTTATAAAAAACTTGGCGTTAAAAAAACAGCTTTAGAACTTACACTTCAGGGGGATGGAAAGTTAAATTTAACGAAAGAAAATCAAACAACTTTTCTACTACTGTTAGCACAAAAATATTAAGCGTACTAGATTGTTCAAAAAGTTTTGAAAGCGACATCTATAGAGCAGTAGAAGAACCAAAATTTTTACGCCATTTTAATATTTTATCTTTCATATTAACATACCCAAAGTTTTATTTCACTCTGTCAATTTATTGTTTGTTTACAAGCTATTTGAAGTTGACGTGTCATTGTATTTTTTTTATAATGAAAAAAACCGAATATCGTGCAGTGATAAAATTCTTTGTTTTGAAAGGTTTATTAGCAACGGAAATTCATACAAAAATGGTAAAAGTGGTAAAGGAATCTGCTCCTTTATTTCCAACTGTGCATCGATGGGTTTTAGAGTTTAGACGTGGTCAAAAAAGCGTTGAAGACGATCCACGCTCAGGACGTCCAAAAAGTGCATCAACACCAGCATTTATAGCAAAAGTACAGGATATGGTTTTGGAAAATCGTCGATTGACCGAGAGAGATTTAGCAGAGGCCCTAGACATCTCATTAGGCAGTGTGAGTCATATTTTGAATTGAGTTTTGGGTTTCAGAAAGCTTTGTGCACAATGGGTGCCGCATTCGCTCACAATGGAACAAAAAAACGTTTGAATGCGACTTTCTGAGCAAAATTTGGAGCGTTTTCAAAAGGATAAAAAGAATTTTTTGCGTCGATTCATCACTATGGATGAGACTTGGGTCTACCATCATGACCCTGAATCAAAACAAGAGGCTAAAGAGTGGTGTCAACCAGGCACTTCGGCACCGAAGCGAGTTCGTGTCCAGAAATCGGCGAAGAAGGTGTTAGCGTCAGTTTTTTGGGATGCAAAAGGGATTTTGTTGGTGGATTATCTCCAAACTGGCAAAACAATAAATTCTGAATATTATTGTAACCTTTTGGACCAATTGGATGAAAAAATTATTAAAAAAAGACCCGGTTTGCACAAGAAAAAAATCATTTTTCATCAAGACAATGCACCCGCTCACACAGCTCAAGAAACCATCACTAAAATAACCGAATTAAAGTACGAATTGTTGCAGCATCTACCTTAATCGCCTGATTTAGCTCCCTCTGACTTCTGGCTGTTTCTACACCTCAAGAAATTCCTTCGTGGGAAGCATTTTTCATCAAACGAAGAGGTTATAGCCGTCGTAGAGGAGTATTTTGCAGGCCTTGCAGAAAGCCACTTCCATGATGGGATAAACAAGTTGAAAGACGGTTGGACCAAGTGTATTGAACTTATAGGAGATTATACTGAGCAATAAAAGTGATTTCACCAACAAAAAAAAGTATCTTCAATTCCGCTTTCAAAACTTTTTGAACAACCTAGTATATCATTCCTTGGCACATAGCAATCTTATAAAAAAATCGGCGTTGAAAAAACGGCTCCGGAACTTACACTTCAGGGGGATGAAAAGTCAAAATTTACTAAAAAAAAATATATTGGGTGTACAACTTTTCTTTCGCCGTTTTGCAATAGATGGCTGTAGCGGTAAGTGGTAGTTGAAATAAATAGATCATAGTTGTCATACACCAAGCTTAGGTATTTGTTAACATAATGTCATCGAAGTATTAGTTGATTTGTGTCTGCATCATTAAGTTATTCTCGATTAAACGTGTCAACTTACGAGCCAAATTCTCGTCATTTGCGGGAGGTTTTAATTTTCTGCTTTAATATAAAGAAATCTGCGACTGAGGCTCATCTAATGCTCTCAAATACCTATGGTGAGGCCGCTATTAGTGAAAGAACGTGCCGAGAGTGGTTTCAACGCTTCAAGAACGGCGATTTTAACGTCGAAGACCAGCATGGCGGTGGAAGAGAGAAGGTTTTCGAAGATGCAGAATTGAAGGCATTACTTGATCAAGACTCGTGTCAAACGCAACAAGAATTGGCAGGATCATTGGGAGTGACGCAACAAGCCATTTCAAAACACCTGAGAGTCATGGAAATGATTCAGAAACAAGAAAATTGGGTGCCGTACGAGTTAAAGCCGAGAGATGTGAGACGGCGTTTGTGTGTTTGTGAACAGCTGCTTGCAAGGCAAAGACGAAAGGAATTTCTGCATCGCATTGTCACTGGGGACGAAAAATGGGTTCACTACGATAATCCCAAGCGCAGAAAATCATGGGGATATCCCGGCCATGCTTCCACGTCGACGACCAAACCGAATATTCACGGTTCCAAAGTCATGCTCAGTATTTAGTGGGATCAGCTCGGCGTAGTGTATTATGAGTATTCAAAACCGACTGAAACAATCACAGGCGATCGTTATTAAACGCAATTAATGCGTTTGAGCCGAGCATTGGAAGACAAACGGCCGCAAGACAACGAGAGACATAATAAAGTGATTTTACAGCATGACAATGCTCGACCCCATGTTGCAAAAGTGGTCAAGACATACTTAGAAACTTTGAAATAGGGAGTCCTACCCCACCCGCCGTATTCTCCAGACGTTGCTCCCTCGGATTATCCCTTGTTTCGATCAATGGCACACGGCCTGGCTGACCAGCACGTCCGGTCTTAAGAAATAGTAAAAAATTAGATCGATTCGTGGATCGATTCAAAAGATGACCAGTTTTTTCAACGCGGAATTCGTATGCTGCCTGAAAGATGGAAGAAAGTAGTGGCCAGCGATAAACAATACTTTGAATCATAAATATAAATAATCAGTTTTTTACAATAAAGCCTCGAATTTCGGAAAAAAACGGCGCAAGCAAAGTTGTACACCCAATAACAAATTTCGTGATACCGATAGCACAAAAATGAAAGCGTATATAATTCCTCGGCACATACAAAGCTTATGAAAAAATCGGCGTTAAAAAAAAGACTCCGGAACTTACACTTCAGGGGGATAAAAAGTCAAATTTTACTGAAAAAAAAATATAACAACTTCTCTAATACCGTTAGCACAAAAATAAAAAGCGTATATGATTCCTTGGCACATAACAATCTCATAAAAAAGTTGGTGTTAGAAAAACGGCTCCGGAACTTACACTTTAGGAGGATAAAAAGTCAAAATTAACAAAAAAAGAATATAACAACTTTTCTACAACCGTTCGCACGAACATAAAGAGAAAATATAATTCCTTGGCACATAACAATCTTATAAAAAAATCGGCATTAAAAAAACGGTTCCGGAACTTACACTTCAAGAAGATGAAAAGTCAAAATTTACGAAAAAAAAATATAACAACTTACTTAATACCGTTGGCACAAAAATAAAAAGCGTATATATTTCCTTGGCACATACAAAGCATATATAAAGATTGGCGTTAAAAAAACGGCTCCGTAACTAACGATTCAGGGGGATGTAAAGGTCAAAATTTACGAAAAAAAAATATAGCAACTTTCCTGATACCGTTAGCACAAAAATTAAAAGCGTATACAATTTCTTAGCACGTAACAATCTTATAAAAAAATCGTCTTAAAAAAAACGGCTTCGGAACTTACACTTCAGGGGGATGAAAAGTCAAAATTTACGAGAAAAAAATATAACAACTTTCCTAATACCGTTGGCACAAAAATAAAAAGCGTATATAATTCCTTGGCACATACAAAAAATATAAAAAAATTGGCGTTAAAAAAACGGTTCCGGAACTAACAATTCAGGGAGATAAAAAAGGTCAAAATTTACGAAAAAAAAATATAGCAACTTTTCTGATACCGTTAGCACAAAAATTAAAAGCGTATATGATTCCATGGCACATTAAAATCTTATGAAAAAATCGACGTTGAAAAAACGGCTCCGGAACTTACACTTCAAGGGGATAAAAAATCAAAATTTACGAAAACAAAATGTAATAACTTTTTTAATACCGTTGGCACAAATATAAAAGCGTATATAACTCCTTGGCACATACAAAGCTTATAAAAAGGCGGCAATAAAAAAAAGGCTTTAGAACTTACACTTCAGGGGGATGACAAGGCAAAATTACGAAAAAAAAATATAACAACTTTCCTAATACCGTTGGCACAAAAATAAATGCGTATATAATTCCTTAGTACATACAAAGCTTATAAAAAAATTATCGCTAAAAAAACTGCTTCGGAACTTACACTTTAGGGGAATAAAAAATCAAAATTAACAAAAAAAATATGTAACAACTTTCCAAATACCGTTAGCACAAAAATAAAAATCGTATATGATTCCTTGGCACGTAACAATCTTATGAAAAAATCAGCGTTAAAAAAACGGCTTCGGAACTTACACATCAGGGGGATGAAAAGTCAACATTTACGAAAAATAAATATAACAACTTTTCTAATACTGTTGGCTCAGAAATGAATGCGTATATAATTCTTTAGTACATACAAAGCTTATAAAAAAATTATCGTTAAAAAAACGGCTTCGGAACTAACACTTTAGAGGGATAAAAAGTCTAAATTAACACAAAAAAATGTAACAACTTTTTAAATAACGTTGACACAAGAATAAACAGAGCATATAATTTCCTTGGCACGTAACAATCTTATGAAAAAATCGGCGTTAAAAAAACGGCTTCGAAACTTACACTTCAGGGGGATGAAAAGTCAAAATTTACGAAAAATAAATATAACAACTTTCCTAATACCGTTGGCACAAAAATGAATGCGTATATAATTCCTTAGTACATAAAAAGCTTCTAAAAAAATTGGCGTTAAAAAAACGGCTTTGGAACTTACACTTCAGGGGGATGAAAAGTCAAAATTTACGAGAACAAAATGTAACAACTTTTCTAATACCATTGGCACAAAAATAAAAGCGTATATAATTCCTTGGCACATACAAAGCTCATAAAAAAGTCGGCAATGAAAAAACGGCTTTGGAAATTACACTTTAGGGGAATAAAAAGTCAAAATTAACGAAAAAGAAATGTAACAACTTTCCAAATACCGTTGGCACAAAAATAAAAAGCGTATATGATTTCTTAGCACGTAACAATCTTATGAAAAAATTGGCGTTAAAAAAACGGCTCCGGAACTTACACTTCAGGGGGATGAAGAGTCAAAATTAACAAAAAAAGAATATAACCACTTTCCTAATACCGTTAGCACAAAAATAAATGCGTATATAATTCCTGAGTACATACAAAGCTTATAAGAAAATTATCCTTAAAAGAACGGTTTCGGAACTTACACTTAAGGAAAATAAAAAGTCAAAATTAACGAAAACAAAATGTAACAACTTTTCAAATACCGTTGGCATAAAAATAAAAAGCGCATATGATTCCTTGGCACGCAACAATCTTATAAAAAATTGGCGTGAAAAAGACGGCTTCCGAACTTACACTTCAGGGGGATGAAAAGTCACAATTTATGAAAACAAAATGTAACAACTTTTCTAATACCGTTGGCACTAAAATATAAGCGTATATAATTCCTTGGCACATACAAAGCTTATAAAAAAGTCGGCAATAAAAAAACGGCTTTAGAAATTACACTTCGGGGGGATGAAAAGGCAAAATTACGAAAAAGAAATATAACAACTTTCATAATACCGTTGCCACAAAAATAACTGCGTATATAATTCCTTAGTACATACAAAGCTTATAAAAAAATTATCGTTAAAAAAACGGCTTCGGAACTTACACTTACGGGAAATAAAAAGTCAAAATTAACGAAAACAAAATGTAACAACTTTTCAAATACCGTTGGCAAAAAAATATAAAGCGCATATGATTCCTTGGCACGTAACAATCTTATGGACAAATCGGCGTTAAAAAAACGGCTTTCGAACTTACACTTCAGGAGGATGAAAAGTTAAAATTTACGAAAAATAAATATAACAACTTTTTTAATACCGTAGGCACAAAAATAAATGCGTATATAATTCCTTAGTACATACAAAGCTTATATAAAAATTATCGTTAATAAAACGGCTTCGGAACTTACACTTTAGGGGGATAAATAGTCTAAATTAACAAGAAAAAATGTAACAACTTTCCAAATACCGATGGCACAAAAATAAAAAGCGTATATGATTTCTTGGCACGTAGCAATCTTATGAAAAAATCGGCGTTGAAAAAACGGCTCCGGAACTTACACTTAAGGGGGATGAAAAGTCAAAATTAACGAAAAAGAAATGTAATTACTTTTATCATACCGTTGGCACAAAAATAAAAAGCGTATATAATTCTTTAGCACATGAAAATTTTATAAAAAAATCAGCGTTAAAATAACGGCTCCGGAACTAACACTTCAGGGGGATGCAAAGTCAAAATTTTACGAAAAAACAATATAACAACTTTTCTAATCCCGTTGGCACAAAAATTAAGGCGTATATAATTTCTTGGCCCATACAAAGCTTATAAAAACGTCGGCAATAAAAAAACGGCTTTAGAAATTACACTTCAGGGGAATGAAAAGGCAAAATTACGAAAAAGAAATATAACAACTTTCCTAATACCGATGGCACAAAAATAAATGCGTATATAATTCCTTAGTACATACAAAGGTTATAAAAAAATTATCATTAAAAAAACGGCTTCGTAACTTACACTTTAGGGGAATAAAAAGTCAAAATTAACGAAAAAAAAATGTAACAACTATCCAAATACCGTTGGCACAAAAATGAAAAGCGTATATGATTCCTTGGCACATGAAAATTTTATGAAAAAATCAGCGTTAAAAAAACGGCTCTGGAACTTACACTTCAGGGGGATAAAAAGTCAAAATCAACGAAAAAAAATATAACAACTTTCCTAAAGCCGTTGGCACCAAAATAAAAAGCGTATATAACTCCTTGGTACATACAACGCTTATAAAAAAATTAGCGTTAAAAAAACGGCTTCGAAACTTACACTTCAGGAGGATGAAAAGTCAAAATTTACGAAAACAAAATGTAAAAACTTTTCTAATACCGTTGGCACAAAAATAAAAGCGTATATAATTCCTTGGCACATACAAAGCTTATAAAAAAGTCGGCAATAAAAAAACGGCTTCAGAAATTACACTTCAGGGGGATGAAAAGGCAAAATTACGAAAAATAAATATAACAACTTTTCTAATACCGTTGGCACAAAAATAAATGCGTATATAATTCTTTAGTACATACAAAGCTTATAAAAAAATTATCGTTAAAAAAACGGCTCTGGAACTTACACTGCAGGGGGATGGAAAGTTAAAATTAACGAAAAAACATATAACAACTTTCCTAAAATCGTTGGCACCAAAATAAAAAGCGTATATAATTCCTTGGTACATATAAAGCTTATAAAAAAATTGGCGTTAAAAAAACGGCTCCGGAACTTACACTTCAGGGGGATGGAAAGTCAAAATTTTACGAAAAATCAATATAACAACTTTTCTAATACCGTTGGCACAAAAATAAAAGCGTTTATAATTCCTTGGCACATACAAAGCTTATAAAAAAGTCGGCAATAAAAAAACGGCTTTGGAACTTACACTTTAAGGGAATGAAAAGGCAAAATTACGAAAAAGAAATATAACAACTTTCCTTATACCGTTGGGACAAAAATTAAAAGCGTATATGATTTCATGGCAGATAAAAATCTTATAAAAAAATCGGCGTTAAAAAAACGGCTTCGGAACTAACGATTCAGGAGGATAAAAAGGTCAAAATTTACGAAAAAAAAATATAGCAACTTTCCTGATACCGTTAGCACAAAAATTAAAAGCGTATATGATTTCGTGGCACATAAAAATCTTATAAAAAAATCGGCGTTAAAAAAACGGCTCCGGTACTTACATTTCAGGGGGATGGAAAGTCAAAATTTTACGAAAAATCAATATAACAACTTTGCTCATACCGTTGGCACAAAAATAAAAGCGTATATAATTCCTGAGTACATACAAAGCTTATAAGAAAATTATCCTTAAAAGAACGGTTTCGGAACTTACACTTAAGGAAAATAAAAAGTCAAAATTAACGAAAACGAAATGTAACAACTTTTCAAATACCGTTGGCATAAAAATAAAAAGCGCATATTATTCCTTGGCACGCAACAATCTTATAAAAAATTGGCGTGAAAAAGACGGCTTCCGAACTTACACTTCAGGGGGATGAAAAGTCACAATTTATGAAAACAAAATGTAACAACTTTTCTAATACCGTTGGCACTAAAATAAAAGCGTATATAATTCCTTGGCACATACAAAGCTTATAAAAAAGTCGGCAATAAAAAAACGGCTTTAGAAATTACACTTCGGGGGGATGAAAAGGCAAAATTACGAAAAAGAAATATAACAACTTTCATAATACCGTTGCCACAAAAATAACTGCGTATATAATTCCTTAGTACATACAAAGCTTATAAAAAAATTATCGTTAAAAAAACGGCTTCGGAACTTACACTTACGGGAAATAAAAAGTCAAAATTAACGAAAACAAAATGTAACAACTTTTCAAATACCGTTGGCACAAAAATATAAAGCGCATATGATTCCTTGGCACGTAACAATCTTATGCAAAAATCGGCGTTAAAAAAACGGCTTTCGAACTTACGCTTCAGGAGGATGAAAAGTAAAAATTTACGAAAAATAAATATAACAACTTTTTTAATACCGTAGGCACAAAAATAAATGCGTATATAATTCCTTAGTACATACAAAGCTTATATGAAAATTATCGTTAATAAAACGGCTTCGAAACTTACACTTTAGGGGGATAAATAGTCTAAATTAACAAGAAAAAATGTAACAACTTTTCAAATACCGATGGCACAAAAATAAAAAGCGTATATGATTTCTTGGCACGTAGCAATCTTATGAAAAAATCGGCGTTAAAAAAACGGCTCCGGAACTTACACTTAAGGGGGATGAAAAGTCAAAATTAACGAAAAAGAAATGTAATTACTTTTATCATACCGTTGGCACAAAAATAAAAAGCGTATATAATTCTTTGGCACATGAAAATTTTATAAAAAAATCAGCGTTAAAATAACGGCTCCGGAACTAACACTTCAGGGGGATGCAAAGTCAAAATTTTACGAAAAAACAATATAACAACTTTTCTAATCCCGTTGGCACAAAAATTAAGGCGTATATAATTTCTTGGCACATACAAAGCTTATAAAAACGTCGGCAATAAAAAAACGGCTTTAGAAATTACACTTCAGGGGAATGAAAAGGCAAAATTACGAAAAAGAAATATAACAACTTTCCTAATACCGATGGCACAGAAATAAATGCGTATATAATTCCTTAGTACATACAAAGGTTATAAAAAAATTATCATTAAAAAAACGGCTTCGTAACTTACACTTTAGGGGAATAAAAAGTCAAAATTAACGAAAAAAAAATGTAACAACTATCCAAATACCGTTGGCACAAAAATGAAAAGCGGATATGATTCCTTGGCACATGAAAATTTTATGAAAAAATCAGCGTTAAAAAAACGGCTCTGGAACTTACACTTCAGGGGGATAAAAAGTCAAAATCAACGAAAAAAAATATAACAACTTTCCTAAAGCCGTTGGCACCAAAATAAAAAGCGTATATAACTCCTTGGTACATACAACGCTTATAAAAAAATTAGCGTTAAAAAAACGGCTTCGAAACTTACACTTCAGGAGGATGAAAAGTCAAAATTGACGAAAACAAAATGTAAAAACTTTTCTAATACCGTTGGCACAAAAATAAAAGCGTATATAATTCCTTGGCACATACAAAGCTTATAAAAAAGTCGGCAATAAAAAAACGGCTTCAGAAATTACACTTCAGGGGGATGAAAAGGCAAAATTACGAAAAATAAATATAACAACTTTTCTAATACCGTTGGCACAAAAATAAATGCGTATATAATTCTTTAGTACATACAAAGCTTATAAAAAAATTATCGTTAAAAAAACGGCTCTGGAACTTACACTGCAGGGGGATGGAAAGTTAAAATTAACGAAAAAACATATAACAACTTTTTTAAAATCGTTGGCACCAAAATAAAAAGCGTATATAATTCCTTGGTAGATATAAAGCTTATAAAAAAATTGGCGTTAAAAAAACGGCTCCGGAACTTACACTTCAGGGGGATGGAAAGTCAAAATTTTACGAAAAATCAATATAACAACTTTCCTAATACCGTTGGCACAAAAATGAATGCGTATATAATTTTTTAGTACATACAAAGCTTATAAAAAAATAATCGTTAAAAAAACGGCTTCGAAACTTACACTTTAGGGGGATAAAAAGTCTAATTTAACAAAAAAAAATGTAACAACTTTCCAAATACCGTTGGCACAAAAATAAAAAGCGTATATGATTCCTTGGCACGTAACAATCTTATTAAAAAATCGGCGTTGAAAAAACGGCTCCGGAACTTTTACTTCAGGGGGATGAAAAGTCAAAATTAACGAAAAAGCAATGTAATTACTTTTATCATACCGTTGGCACAGACATAAAAAGCGTATATAATTTAAATGACATTTTGTAAGTAACAATTAAGTTATTTTTGTTAAATAATATCGTTCATATAGTTTCAGAAGTGTATAACATAAAAATATTTTAAGATAATTAAATTGTATGTAAAATAGATAATAATTTATGTGACAAATGCATTTTTAATGTCAATGAGTTATCACTAAACACTTAATTGTTATATTTCAAAATGTTAAAGCTTCAATATTTTAATCAAAAATGCCATGTATTTAAATTTTTCATAACAATTTACAGTCTGTCAAGTAAGAGCGTGGTCATGTTAATTTATAAAAAAATTAATTTGATGAAACTTCTATATTTATATATACATTGTACACATTACAAACAATGATGCAATTCGGTCAATAATGTGTCCAGTCACCACTGGCGTCGATAATTGCCTGGCATCTCCGAGGCATGCTTTCTACTAGTTTGACGGCGTATTCTAGTGGCAAGGATCTCCAGATCCGACGAATTTCGTAAGATAACTGCTTTAAAGTGTATGTGCGTCTTCCACGAAGCTTCCGTTTAATATATGCCCACACATTTTCAATAGGGTTTGCATCGGGCGACTGCGACGGCCAATCCAATGTAACGATGCCAGATTGAGTCTTCCACTGAGTACAGAGCTTGCTGCGGTGTTTAGGATCGTTGTCCTCCTGCAGAATCCAACCTTTATTTTTTGTGATAAACCATCGTTTGGCAGATGGCAGTAAAGCCTTTTTGTAGATTTTTATCATTTTTTCGGCATTTAGGTTGTCAGTAAAGAGGTGCAAAGTGCCGAATCCCTGCTTTGAGAAGCAGCCCCAAAGATGCACCTTTATTCCATGTTTTACGGTCCGCTGAACAAGCCTATTGGTGGAAGTTGACCAGGCTCGCGTGAGGACAGAACGTGCCCATATAGAACATTCATCAATAAAAATGACATTTTCAAAATCTCTATCAATATTCCCATGCGCCCAAGCGAGTCGCTTTGTCACATGTTTTTCAGTCAACAGAGGCTTCGATATTGTGTTGCGCCATTTCAGATGATGAGTACGAAGATGGGTTCGGATAGTTTTGTAGGATATATCTAAATCTTTAGCCATTAATTTTGCTTGTCCTTGCCGCAGTGTTAAAGCAGGATTCCGCGAAAACAAATTCACTATTCTTTTTTCATCTTTTTTGTTCACTTTTCCTATCGAGCCACGTTCTGGTAAATCATCGACATTTTTAGCCACTTTATATCGCTGTATCCACTTCTGTACAAATGCCTTCGACTTTCTCATATATTTAGCAGCCGCTGATTGCGACATTTTGGGACCTTTCGGGTGGATGCAAAGGAACACAGCCTCGTAGCGCGACGCGTACTTAGCACTCATGGCGTTTAACGTGATTCTCTTTCAAAAGATCAACGACAACTGAATCTTTGTTGACAATGCATCAAGGACAAAGCTTTTCTCTATCGGCTCGCGAAGGAATTAGAGCGAAATCTTTTATTACCTGTCGGTGAAGTCGACCACGCTCTTACTTGACAGACTGTATAACACTGTTCTGATCCATAAATTAAAATTATGAATAATTTGTAAATTAGAAAAAATTTCAATTAAATTAAAATTAATTTTGTATGAGTATTTTATTATTTTTACGTTATTTATTTTAATAAATAAAAGATTAATTTTCCAATAAAAAAAGTCATTTTTTTATTTATTGTTTCATTAAAAAATAGCAATTTTATGGCAAGTAAGTGCCTACATATTTATATATGTATATAGATATATATATATACAGGCAATGGTAAAGAATCTGTATTTCGTCGCGCGTTATGTTTTTCTGATGTTATGTGATACGCCGACGAAAACAGCTCGCTAATTGAATTAATTAATTAATTAATTAATTCTCGTAATTGAAAAAAAAATTACGTTATTCAGATAATTATTATTTGACACATAACAGTTTAACCATTTTACTGCTTCTTTTTTTAAAGATAAAATATTTAAAAAAAAAATTATTGATTTTTTTTTAATATAACTTTTCTAAAAATTAATATTTTAAGATGATACTTGGCATGATATTTTACTTTGATATAAACTAAAAATTAACAAATTTTCCAAAGAAAGAAAAAAAAATCGACTCTGAAACATAGTAAGCATTCATCGGTACGTCCCAAATGTTGTTTACATACATGGTTAAGTATATCGAAATATCGAGTGCAGAGTAATACACTCAGTCATACGGCCAATACACACACAAATGTAGCGTTGTGTGCGTTACTATCTCTACTCACAGCGAAGCGCAGTGAAGAGGAAAGCGCTGCCTACAGGCCAGGCTAATAACACAAGCGCGCGCACGAAACATGCAGGTACGCGTATAGCCATATGTAGCAGCTTCGTTTGTTATAATACATCGAGCGAGCTATGTTTTCGTCGGCGTATCACATGACATCAGAAAAACATAACGCGCGACGAAATACAGATTCTTTACCATTGCCTGTATATATTGTAACGGGGTGGCAGTTTTAAACATTAACCGCCACGGGAGCAATTAGCTTCGGGGGACGCGCAATCCACAAAAGGCGCGAAATTGCCCTTTGCGCCCCCTTTTAGGAAGCTAAAGTCTTGGACGACTTTGCTCCTGGGTCCAGGCTCGAGAAGCCGGTCTACGGACCCAACTTACCCGTTGCAACGCCGCGCAATCGTCGTTGCGCGGCTCGTTCGTCGTCCTCACCTGGCTAGTTGATCTCGGAGAGGGCGGTATTCGGGAGGAGAGCTGAAAGCTCCTCGTCGCGGAAATAATAAAAAAAAACGAAAAGAAAAGTAACGTAAATTATAAATAATAAAAGAAAAAAGAAGGATATAATAATTTGAGCGAGACAAGCTCGCACCAAACAAAACAGAAAAAAACACAGAAAAAAAAAATAGGAGAAAAAAGAAAAAAAAATACAAATTAAAAATATAAATAATATAATTTAATAAAAAAACAGAAAAATAAATAATAAATTAATTGACAAAGATAATTACAGAAAAAGAATAAAAGAGAGCAAAATAAATTATAATTGCCGCGTGCGAGGAACGCAGGCGGTGAGGCGCGATATAATGCGCGAGGATGGCTCCCGCGCGCGGCGTATTCCACGAGTGCGAGAGAGAAAGAATGCCTCTCGCACTACGCCTATGAGAGTGAGAGAGAAAGGCTTCTCTCACTCGCGCGCGCCGTCTAACGTACGGGTGCGAGAGAGAAGAACACTCTCCCGCACGGAGCCCGTTGGAGCGAGAGAGAGAACGCTCTCCCGCTCTTGCGCGCCGCTTCTACTGCGAGTACGAGAGAGACAACGGATCTCCCGTACTACGCCGTAGGAGTGAGAGAGAAAGCGCTCTCCCACTCTTGCGCGCCTAACCCCACGCGGGTGCGAGAGAGAACGCAACTCTCTCGCGCCGATCTAACTCGAGTGGGAGATAAAGGTTTCTCCCACTCGCGCGCGCGCCGTATACGCCGCAAGTGCGAGAGAGAAAGCGACTCTCCCGCACTGCTACCACTAGAGTGAGAGAGATACCGCTCTCTCACTCGCGCGCGCTTAAGCTCCTATAGGTGCGAGAGAGAACGCAACTCCCTCGCCCTGTATACGAGAGTAAGAGAGATAGCGCTCTCTCACTCGCACGAACCGCGAAAACGAATTTAATAAAGAGTGGAGTAACCGGCGGAGGTTACTCCAACGCGAACAAAAGCGAACAAAATTTACTATAAACTTACAACGGTGGCTGGCCAGCCGCGCACGCCAAAAATCAGGATAAGGCCGCTAGTAGCGGGACGCCGCTGCCGCCCAACGAAATCGTTGGTGCCGTTGCCTTGCTGCTACGCCCCTGTGGTCTGGTGGCGGTGCCCTGCGGGCTGCTGATCGCTGCTACGCACCTGCACTAAAAAACCCGACCGGGACGCGCCAAGAACTCGCGATAACGTCGCGCAAAAACTTGTCGAGACGCGGGAAGAGGGCACGCGTCCGAACTGCGAAAATGGCGGAAGAGAACTAACTGGAAAACGCGGGAAGAAGCTAGCTTGCCTAGCCTGAACTCGCCTATCTTTTCTATACGGCACACGACTATTCTATCTATCGGAAAACGGAGTGTTCTCCGTGACAATATATATATATATATATATATCTATATACATATATAAATATGTAAGCACTTACTTGCCATAAAATTGCTATTTTTTAATGAAACAATAAATAAAAAAATGACTTTTTTTATTGGAAAATTAATCTTTTATTTGTTATAATTAATAACGTGAAAATAATAAAATACTAATACAAAATTAATTTTAATTTAATTGAAATTTTTTTTAATATACAAATTATTCATATTTTTTATTATTGATCAGAACAGAGTTATAAATTGTTATGAAAAATTTTAATATATGGCATTTTGGATTAAAATATTAAGAGCTTCAACATTTAAAAATATAACAATTAAGTGTTAAGTGATAACTCATTGACATTAAAAATGCATTTGTCACTTAAATTAATATCTATTTTATATACAATTAAATTATCTTAAAATATTTTTATGTTATACACTTCTGAAAATATATGAACGATATTATTTAACAAAAATAACTTAATTTTTCCTTACAAAATGTCATTTAACTTATGCATATTCATTATAAAGACTATAGTTCTTCCCGGTGAGATTCAAATTTCTATTTTTATACAAATAATTCTCAGTAACATAATATGATGCATAATAATTTAGCCACAACTAAATTCTTTTAAAAATTCCAAATTAAACTTTTAAATGTAAAATAATAAAAAAATTTGTTGAGGCACAAAAATAATTTTTATCAACAAACGAGAATATTGTGATTAAATAATTTTAATAAATTCAACCTAAAAGTATTTTAAATATATATAAAGAAAATGACTATCCAATATGGTTAATAGTGCGCCACGGCGCTTAAAGGTAAATTCATAGATAAAAGTTCAAAATCAAAACACGAAATAAATTCAAGACGCTGCCTACACAATGTACGTATACGCGTGCTTGTATGCGCGCAAGCTGGTGTGCGTAGCCTTGCCTGCAGATCGCGATTCCCCCTCCACTGCGCTTCGTTTTCAGTAGAGATGGTAAAGCGCACAAAGCTAAGTATGTGGGTGTATTGGACGTATGACTTAGTGTATTGCTCTACACTCCATTTCGATAAACTTAACCACGTATGCAAACGACACGTAGAAAAATATAACATCAAACAGTTAAAAAGGAATTGAAAAAATTAGTTAAATTTCTTCAAGTTCTAATTAATATTAAACTAATCGAAAAATTCGATAATATTAAAGTATTTTAGAAATGAGTATACCATGAAATAGAACAAAAAATTATTTCTCTTATACAATTAAAGTAAATTTTGACATTTCATCCCCCTAAAAAGTAAGTTCCAAACCATTCTTTTTTAAGCAAATTTTTATAGGTTTCTCATGTTCTCAGAAATCATATACGTTTTTTATTTTCGTGCCAACGGTCTTGGAAAAGTTGTCAGATTTCTTTTTCGTAAATTTTGACTTTTCATCCCCCTAAAGTGTAAGTTCCGAGGCCGTTTTTTTATAGCCGATTTTTTTATAAGCTTTGTATGTGCTAAGGAATTATATCCGCTTTTTATTTTTGTGCCAACGGTATAAGGAAAGTTGTTATATTTTGTTTTCGTAAATTTTGACTTTCCATCCCCCTAAAGTGTAAGTTCCAGAGCCGTTTTTTTAACGCCGATTTTTTAATAAGATTGTTATGTGCCAATATACGCATTTTATTTTTGTGCCGACGGTATTAGCGAAGATGTCATATTTTTTTTTCGTTAATTTTGTCTTTTCATCCCCCTAAAATGTAAGTTGCAGAGCCGTTTTTTTAACGCTGATTTTGTTATAAGATTGTTATGTGCTAAGAAATCATATGCGCTTCTTATTTTTGTGCCAACGGTATTCGGAAAGTTGTTATATTTTTTTTTCGTTAATTTTGACTTTTCATCCCCCTCAAGTGTAAGTTCCGGAGCCGTTTTTTAACGCTAATTTTTTTATAAGCTTTGCATGTGCCAAGGAGTTATATCCGCTTTTCATTTTTGTGCCAACGGTATAAGGAAAGTTGTTATATTTTTTTTTCGTTAATTTTGACTTTTCATCCCCCTCAAGTGTAAGTTCCGGAGCCGTTTTTTAACGCTAATTTTTATATAAGCTTTGCATGTGCCAAGAAATTATATACGCTTTTTATTTTGGTGCCAACGGTATTAGGAAAGTAGTTATATTTATTTTTCGTTATTTTTGACTTTTCATCCCCCTGAAGTGTTAGTTTTAGAGTCGTTTTTTTAACGCTGATGTTTTTATCAGATTATGATGTGCCAAGGAATCATATGCGCTTTTTATTTTTGTGCCAACGGTATTGAAAAAGTTGTTATATATTTTTTTCGTAAATTTGGACTCTTCATCCCCCTGAAGTGTAAGTTCCGGAGCCGTTTTTTGAACGCTGATTTTTTGATAAGATTTATATGTGCTATGAAATCATATACGCTTTTTATTCTTGTGCTAACGGTATCAGAAAAGTTGTTATATTTTTTTTATGTTAATTTTGACATTTCATCCTTCTGAAGTGTAAGTTCCGGAGCCGTTTTTTCAACGCCGATTTTTTCATAAGATTGTCATGTGCCAAGGAACAATATAGGCTTTTTATTTTTGTGCCAACGGTATTAGAAAAGTTGCTATATTTTTTTTTTTGTAATTTTGACTTTTCATCCCCCTGAAGTGTGAGTTCCGGAGCCGTTGTTTTAACGCCAATTTTTTTATTAGATTGTTATGTGCTAAGAAATCATATACGCATTTATTTTTGTTCCAACGGTATCAGGTAAGTTGTTACATCTTTTTTTCGTTGATTTTAATTTTCCATTCCCCTGAAGTGGAAGTTCCGAAGCCGTTTTTTTAGTGCCGCTTTCTTTATAAGATTTTCATGTGCCTTAGAATCATATTGGCTTTTTATTTTTGTGCTAGCGGTATTAGGAAAGTTGTTTAATGTTTTTTTTTTATTAATTTTTATTTTTCATCCTCCTGAAGTGTAAGTTCCGGAGCCGTTTTTTTAACGCCGATTTTTTTGTAAGATTGTTATGTGCTAAGAAATCATATGCGCTTCTTATTTTTGTGCCAACAATATTAGGAAAGTTGTTGTATTTTTTTTTCATAAATTTTGACTTTTTATCCCCCTGAAGTGTAAGTTCCGGAGCTGTTTTTATAACGCCAATTTTTTGATAGGTTTCTTATATTTCAAGAAATCGTATTCAGTTATTATTTTCGTGTCAACGGTATTAGGAGAGTTGCTAGATTTTTTTCAAAAAATTATCACTTTTCATCCCTTTGGAGGGTAAGTTCCGGACTGCTTTTGTTGACTCTAATTTTTTCGTAGATTTCTTATGTACCGAGAAATCATATACATTTTTTTTTTTTTGCTAGTGTTATTAGGAAAGATGTTGGAATTTTTTTTATGTTAAAGTTTTTTATTCCCCTGAAGGGTGAGTTCCGAAGCCGTTTGTTTAACGCCAATTTTTTTATAGGGTTGTTATGTGTTAAGAAATCATATACACTTTTCATTTTCGTGACATCGATATTATGAAAGCTATCAGATTTAGTTTTCGAGAATTTCGACTTTTCATCCCCTTTTAAAATTAATTTCGGAATGGGTTGGCAATTTTTTTTTGTTGTATACGGTTTTTGGGGTCTCATATATTCTTTACGATACCTTTTTTTTTTTCAAATCATAAAAAACCGTTGTAATAGCTGATTTTTTTTCATTCTCTTTTAGGGGTTTTTTAGGGGTCGAATTTGCTAAAATGAATGTTAATGATCAATTTTAATACATTTTTGTTCATTTTATATCCATTTTATTGAGAAAAAACGAATATGAAAAATTTTGATTTTTCGTTGGAGTCCAACGTTGCAAACTTTAACATCATGTTTATGTAATACTTCAAGTTTAAGGTTTCTAAACGTATGCGTGTTCATAAATTTTTTTATTTAATAATTTGTGTGTTCTTATATTTAATTATAAATGCATACACATCCTAGATATCTGTAATGATGGTTTCTTTTGATTTATTCAATAAGTTTAGTATTAACAAGATAAAATTAGTAATGTTAGGTTGCTGCAGATGAAATGGCCGATTTAGCAATGATATAAAGTTGGCTGCAATTTTAGTGTATTATGTTGGCACAAGACGGCGCAAATGATATGACATATTGAAGTATAAATACTGCTACCTTGGTTTATGGAGACATTTCTGTTTTGCACTTTATAGTGATCGTAAAAACAAAAAGAGAAAGTGAACATGGAAGTGAATTAGAAACAGCTACTTTAACTATACGAATTTAAATTAGAGCACATCGCAACGGAATCAACGAGGAATATTAACAGCGCATTTGGGTCTGATACAGTTAGCGAACGAACCACTCGGCGGTGGCTCGAAAACTTTCGATCCAGAGATATGGACCTTGGAAATGAGTCACGTGTACACTCAGGACCATCAATCGATAACGACGAGCTGCGTGCATTAGTGGAGTTTGACCCCCGCCAAACCATAAGGGATCTTGGCGAGAAATTAGGCATTTACAATTCGACAGTTTGCCGCCACTTACAACAACTTGGAAAAGTAAAATAACTTGACAAATGGGTTCCGCATGATCTTACCGAGCAAAACATGACGTGTCGAATGGAGATTTCAAGTTCTCTTCTCTCCCGCAACAAAAAGGAACCGTTCTTGCACCGAATTGTGACCTGTGATAAAAAGTGGATTTTATACGATAATAGTCACCGATTATCCCAATGGCTAGATGCCGATGAAGCGCCAAGACCTATGCCGAAATCAAGCCTTCATCCAAAAAAAACAATGGTAACTGTTTGGTGGTCTGTAGCTGGAGTTATCCACTATTCGTTCCTGCAACCTGGCGAAACCATCAATGCTGAGAAATACTGTGCTCAACTGGATGAAATGCATCAGAAATTGATAGTTCAACGACCTAGGCTTGCCAACAGGGGTGGAGTGATACTGCTTCATGATAACGCACGACCTGATGTATCGAGAACAACGGTCTAAAAATTAAACGAGTTGTGCTTTGAGACTCTTCCTCACCCTCCATATTTACCAGACCTCTCACTAACAGATTACCATTTCTTTGAACATTTGGATCACTTTTTGCCAGGAAAAAAATTTGATAATGAAGCTGCTGTCAAAAATGCCTCTGAAGAGTTTCTTCGAACCAGAAACTCGGACTTCTACAAAACTGGAATAAATCTACTTGTATCTCGTTGGGGAAAGTGTGTTGCATCTATTGGTACCTATTTTGATTAAATAAATTGTCTTGACAAAAAGTTACAGCTGTTTAAAAATTTATTACTAAATCGGCCATTTCATCTGCAGCAACCTAATATATTACATTTTTTTTAAATTTATTTTTGATTGAAATCTAACATTATTTTTACATTATTTTAATCTTATTCGACGTATCGTAATTTCTGAAAATGAGTTTTAAACAGCTTTCAACTTGTTTACTAGAATTTTTCTCAATGATCTGTATGATTTTGTGATGCCCCGTTTCTGCCGATCGCTTAACAAACTCGCACAACTAAATTTTATTTTTATATTGATTTATCTACCATAGTTTCTATATCTTCAAACATATTTAAAAATTTTGATTTTAAACAAGGAGACTGCAGCAAGCAACAAGGTTATTTACGAGACACTTTTATAGTTTTGAGCATCTCCGTATTCAAGGTCAGTTGGAGACCAAGTTGAATTTTTCAAATAGGAACCCCTATTTTTGACCCCGGAAATGAGAAGCACAAAAAATTTCACGTCTAGACATGACCTTAGCTATTATAAAATTTTCAAAATGGCGGATCTAAAATGGCGAAAGATTTTTTATAATCAATAAATTCAAGTCAGGCTCTGTTTACGGGAGTTTTCGTTTTAGATATTTAATGATCTGAGAACAGTTTTAAGCAACCTAAGCGTGTCAACTTATACATTCGTTTAAGTTGCTGATAATCGTAGGATTTTTGAATCGCATACGAAAAATCGTAAAAAAGATTATTAAGTTAGCTGATCATGAATCCGAGGTTAGATTTATAATTTAAAATGTCGGATTCAAGATGGTAAACCAAACTAATTTCACATTTTGAATTTGGTAAATTTGACTGCCGATTTATGATCAACGATGCTGAAAACTCCTGTAAACCGAGTTTAGCTTGAATTTGTTGATTAGCAAAAATTTTCCGCAATTTTAGATCCACCATTTAAAAAATTTAAAAAGAAATCGAGGTTATACCCGGGCGTGAAATTTTTCGCACTTTTCATTTCCAGGGTCAAAAATAGGGATTCCTATTTGAAAAAAATCAACTTGATCTTTTAATAACCTTGAAAGTAAAGGTCAAGATCAAATTGAAAATTACCATAATTTGACCTTTTTAAAACCCTAGTAGTTTTGTTTAAAACTTTCTTTTTAAATAACGGCAGTACAACAACTAGTATAACTAGCTGTTAAGTATAACTACTTTTGTAATTATACTTGTAAAAAAGATATACTTAAGTTGAACTTTAGTTTATCTTAGCACGTAGTGCAATATACTCGTATATACACTCTGTATATATGTATAGAAAATATTTAGATTATTATGAAATTAATAGCATTATATCTATTTTGTGACCGAATTAATAAAAATATTTATTATTTATAATGTTAGTTATATGTAGAAACTAGCGATCACCAGCGACTTCGTTGTAATTAAATTTATAGACAATTTATAAATGTGGCAATAAATATGTGGTTGGCAAAGTGAAATTAAAATAATTATATATTTATTGATATATACAACTAATCACTTTTGTAAAACTTCTCTATGCACCAAATTTTTAGTTTCATTTTTCAGCTACAGAATATATAAAGCATCAGGTAAGCTTACTCTGAAACCGGCTGCGTACAATTGTCCATAAAAGGAAAAATCGTTTTTCAGATCTACGCGAGCAACTTTTAAAGATTGGTCTTGAACCTTATTACGAGGGTGGTCTGAAAAGTTTCGGACCTAACACAGATACAAGACATTTTTTCTTAATTTTTTTTTTATTTCTCAACATAGTCTCCTTACAATTCTACACACTTCTCCCAGCGATGCTCCCGTCTCTTTAACCCATCTAAATTGTACTCGGCGTTTTTCTCTGCAAAATGACTGTTCACGAAGGTGATTACCTCCTCATTTGACGAAAATCTCTGTCCTCTGAATGCAATTTTCAGATGAGGGAATAAAAAGAAGTCGCTTGGGGCTAGGTCTGGTGAGTAAGGCGGATGGTTAAGCAGCTGAAACCGTAATTCGTGGATTTTCGCCATGGCAACTGCTGAGGTGTGAGACGGCGCGTTGTCTTGGTGAAACAGGATTTTCTTTTTCTGCAAATGTGGACGTTTTTCCGCAAGTTCTGCCTTCAGCAAGTAATGATGCGTAGTATGCTCCTGTAATGGTTTTTTCTTTTTGAAGATAATCGATTAAAATAACTCCATGACTATCACAAAAAACAGTCGTCATCACTTTCCCAGCTGAAAAAACAGTTTTTGCTTTTTTTGGAGCCAGTTCCCCCGTTGCAGTCCACTATTTTGACTGTATTTTTGTTTCGGGCATATAATGGTGTATCCAAGTTTCATCTACAGTAATTAATCGGCGCAAAAATTTGAATTTATTGCGCCTAAACATCGCCAATAGAGCGTTGGAAATGTTCATTCAAACACGTTTTTGGTCTAACGTGAGCAAACGCGGCACCCAACGTGTGGACAGCTTGCTCATGCTTAAATCTTGATTTAATATGTAGCAAACACGTTCTTTGGACATATTCATAACCTCTGCTATCTCTCTCACTTTAATTCGGCGGTCGTCTAGCACCATTTGGTGAACTTTAGCGATGTTATCGTCAGTGGTTGCAGTTTTTGGAGGTCCCGAACGTTCATCGTCTCCCAAGCTCTCACGGCTACGTTTAAATTCAGCTGCCCAAAATTTCACCGTGGTAAATGATGGTGCAGAGTCCCCATACACAGAGTTCAACTCATTTTTGATTTGCGTAGGTGTATTGCCTTTCAAAAACAAAAATTCAATGACAGCTCGATACTCAATTTTGTCCATTTTAACAACAACACTCACATCGACTCACTCAAACGACTGTCAACTAAAAACGGCGCATTCAAAATGGCTGAAACTTTGGTGAGCAACTGTCAACGGATAAACAACGAAATTCGCTAGCTTTTATTGACGAGTGCTGCTATCTTCACGTTGAGGTCGGAAACTTTTTAGACCACCCTCGTAATTATAATTGCATAACATAATTTTACAAGAAATTGGAAACGTTTGAGTTGAATTTGATAATCCGATAGTATTAAAGGGATCTGTAAAATAAAACCAATCTCTCTCTAACTTACACTTATGAAAATTTTTGCCTTAATTACATGTTTTTGTAGAGCCTTTACTTGAAGCCTGGTATCATTGCTTGAATTAGGAGGGATAAGATTGCATAGTAAAATAATCAGCGCATCGATTTTAAAATGCAAAATGTGCGGTGATATTTCAGGGATGTCGAGGAAATCAAGAAACCCTATAAGATAATGCACAGTATCTTCGACTTCCAATACAGAGCCCAGTGATCCATATTTTACCACAAAACTGAGCAACTTTTCGAGTTAATAGGAATTAATTCCATTGGCTGTATCATTTTTGGGAGATAGAATTCCTCTTTCTTTAACAAGTAACTCTACTCAACTGCTACTCATCAAATCAAATTAAATTTTGCACAATGGTAGAAAACAAAAGAAAATAAGACACTTATTTGATAGCGACTCAATTTTATTTTTTGGAATATAAATAACTCTTGAGAGGTGTAAAATGGTTAAGATTTATAGTACAACCAAAACTAAATGCTTTTATTTTCACCAGACCAATGGATGGTTTTATAGAAAAGACTATCAATTTTATACATTTTTAGGGTAGCTAAAACAAAATTTGGTGTCTGTTTTACCTAAACAGGTCAGAGTGAAGGTTGAATCAGGTTGAATCTTGAGAATCAGCTTTAAAACAAGTAATCTAACAAGTTAATAGGTTTTTTGGGTCGCTGAAACTGAAACTGATGTCCATTTGGTTCAAATAAGTCAGGGTCAAGGTCAAATGAATCTTAATTAGATTGAAAATGAGTAGATGTACTAGTTACTAGGTTTTCTAGGCCGTTAAAATTAAATCTGGTGTCTGTTTGACTCTAACAAATCAAATTTAAAATCATTAAAAAATTGTCATGACCAATAAACTTCACATAATTTTAACCCTAAGATGCTGAATCTAATGAACCTAAAGTCTAGAATTGCAGTTAGACATCTCTATGTCTGAAATAAAGATAAAGTTTTCAACATTATGATGTCAACTTCATAGCAATAACGCAATAGTTGATTTGATTTACTTTTACTGCTCTTACGGGTAAAATATAAAACCTAGCATCGAACATTTTTGAAATTTTCAAATTGTTGTAACTAGAAAAAAAAAGCAATTTTTTGAGAAGCTATAAAAAAATTTGCTTCTCTGGCTGTAGCAACGTTGAATGGTTACCTTTTAAATATGATTAATACATGCTGTAACAGGGTTTTCGTTGATGTACGTGGGGGACTCTACCACGCACGTACGCACTGTTGCGGACGCAGTTGTTCCGCGATGAGGTCTTAAGTACCGACGGATGTTAGCCGTCGTGCAATGGCACTCGCGTGCAGTGCCAATACTATTACAACGCAGGATATACCTCGGATCCTGCTTTCTAGAACGTGAGCTGCCTTGCCTTAAGGCCCCGCTGCCGGTGGTACTCTCCACCGGACTCGGCTACTTCAAATTTGTGTCAACGCTCGCGGAGGTGACGGTACTCGGGAAAGGGACGCTTGAAAGGGGAAAAGTAAACTAAGGCGCACCCGTTATGCACAGTCAACTTTTATTGAGTCAAAGGATACTAATATTGTTACAAGATAAATTATAAACGAACTCGAGACCCTTGCCGAGGATCGCAAACACAAAATGTAGTAACGCGCTATTATTCTCTGCCAGACACGCACTGCGCATGCGTGTCAGTCACTTGTCTTGCTATGTTCACGTAGCAAGGCGCGTAAACCAGCCTAAAGCCTCGCAAGCTGGTCAGCGAGTTGGTTGCAGTCTCTCGCGGCCAACCGGGAGACTGAGCATGTGTAGTCTCGCGCGCGCGTATACACACTAACATTATTACTATAGGTGAATGAGAGCGAACCTCTCACTCACTCCTCGCAATGATTAAATATATTACTATTACGATCGCGCGGGCTAAATTTATCGCGGCTTTCCTGTGGATTAGATAAGTGACCACTTACGGTCAATTAGTAGGCATCGAATTTAACTTTTCCTCGGTCTGCCTCGGTAAAAAGTGGTCCGTCGCCCTTGCACGTGGTTGCATTTAAGGCGGGCAAGAAGAGAAGAAGGATCCGTCTTGCTCGTCTCGCGTCGCTCCTATCGGTTTTCCCGCGCTTCACTATCGATTCCTTGATCGATAGCGCCGCGAACTCTTGCATTTACCGCATGGTAGCTGGCCTAACCTTACCGGGTCACCTGTTACAATGCTAATATTTAATACATGCTAATATGTAATGTATTATTTATTAATTAATTTCATTGTCAATCCATATATTTATTGTATAACGTTTTAATTTCCCTATATATGGCGCTGCTTACCACAACTGTGCGTATCGCATATGAGCATTGGTTGCTGTTGCATATCTTGTGTAGCTTCTTGTTCGAAATTTTCTTTTGTTCCTTCTTTTAGCTTAATGTAGAGGGTATTAGCTAGTGGTCAGGAAACGGCGTGTTATTTGGCGTATAGAGTCATTGATTGAAAAAATAAAATAGTTTTGAGCTAGTTATCTGTTAGCTGGACTGCTCTCGCCGGATCGCCGACTAATAGCTCTCAGCTGTCTTAAGGCACATCGCTATCGTGAGACAATCATTCATTACAGGTTTCTCTCGTATATAGCTTATTTTTTCAAAGCCGCAACAGAGCTGACTTAAATTGGAGCATTAACTCCTCCATAATTATAGGCGATGATCTGATAAGCTTAGACCCGATTTAAGGAGCAGAGAGCATCTGCAGGATCATCAACAGTCTATCCGATGGAAGATACTATGCGAATATGCACGTCAGGTAGACTTAAATATCGACAGTGATGCTTTAATATTTCGTAACCAGATGGGACGCTACGAAATGCGCCGTCACTTTGGACCAGATGTAGCTCCCTGAGAGGCTTTTCGCGATGAGAGAGCCGAATTGACTTCAATGTCCGTGCAAGAGCGAACGATGAAGCAGTTAATGGCTTACACAGCTAGCGCTCAACATCCGAATGTAGCTGCAGGGCGACCGTACAAAACTCCAGTTACAACCTGGGACTTGATCACTTGCGTATCGGATCCGGCGACCAGCCAAACCGTTGAACCATTTCGCTATTCGATGTCGCTTAACAACGATACTTCGGTAGAAGCCTCGATTGTGCCATTCGTGGTTAGCCCCGCCATTTTGTCTTCTTTTTAAAAAAAAAGTTTTGCTGGATTGTGCTCAACTTGTACTATAGTGTAACGTTGGTACATAACCTCCGATTTTTTTGTGTGTCAGCTGATAAGTTTCCTCCCTGCCTTTCCTGCCCTCGGTTGCCATTCAAAAAAAAGAGAAAATACGCATCGGTCATATCGACCGCCCACATCGATCCACACCTAAGCGCTCCACCAAGATAAAGCCTCCCTCTACAACCTACTTGACGCACCCTCCACCCACCCAAATCGTTGTGAAACCTAGCGTAAGCGTGGGCCAAGAGGTTGCGAGTTTGTTGAAATACATGTATTATTTATATAGAAATAGCCGCAATCATTAAACTTAATTTAATTATGTTTTATTTTAAATAACGCAATTGTCCTTCCTTTTTTTTCTTAATATATATATATATATATATATATATATATATATATATATATATATATATATAATTATATATATATATATATATATACTATTATAAGAAGAATTTTACAGTAATTACTGCGATAATGTTTCACTAGTGTAAATCTCATAACAATTTAAAAATAGCAAAAGACCTGACCATATTCTTTTCGCTGTTGGAATAAGAATCTTTCTATCGGTTTTTCAAATAGCCGGATCGATAAGTCGGTCAATACAAATTTTAGATGGTAAAAAGGAAACCCCAATCTAAAGATTACCTCTAGTTACCGACGATGCTGTGAACGTTATTAATATCCGTAATCCAAATTTTTGCAAAGTAGCTTTTTTCGCTAAGCATGGAAAAATAAGCGTCTCCGCCGAAATTTGAGACGTCGCGAGATCACAGCGTTTCCGTTCTCACGCTAACTGCTGAGTATTACTTTTACGGTGCACTCTTGGTCAAAATTTCTTTAGATAAATTTAGTAATTAATTTAAAATAATATCAAAAAGCCTGCGATTATACCAAAATTAATAATAATATTAGGTTGCTGCAGATGAAATGGCCGATTTAGTAATAAATTTTTAAACAGCAGTAACTTTTTATAAAGACAATTTATTTATTCAAAATAGGTACCAATAGATGCAACACACTTTTTCCAACGAGATACAAGTACATTTATTCCAGTTTTGTAGAAGTTCGAGTTTCTGGTTCGAAGAAACTACTGGAGGCATTTTTGACAGCAGCTTCATTATTAAATCTTTTTCCTGGCAAAAAGTGATCCAAATGCTTAAAGAAATGGTAATCTGTTAGTGGGAGGTCTGGTGAATATGGAGGGTGAGGAAGAGTCTCATAGCACAACTCGTTTAATTTTTGGACCGTTGTTCTCAATACATGAGGTCGTGCGTTATCATGAAGCAGTATCACTCTACCCCTGTTGACAAGCCTAGGTCGTTGGACTATCAATTTCTGATGCATTTCATCCAGTTGAGCACAGTATTTCTCAGCATTGATGGTTTCGCCAGGTTGCAGGAACGAATAGTGGATAACTCCAGCTACAGACCACCAAACAGTTACCATTATTTTCTTTGGATGAAGGTTTGATTTCGGCATGTGTCTTGGCGCTTCATCGGCATCTAGCCATTGGGCCAATCGGTGACTATTATCGTATAAAATCCACTTTTCATCGCAGGTCACAATTCGGTGCAAGAACGGTTCCTTTTTGTTGCGGGAGAGAAGAGAACTTGAAAT
>OX465098.1:31473112-31696313 GCA_949987625.1 Chalcis sispes | reverse complement strand
ACATGATTTGGATAACTTGTGTGTGATTGTTTGTAAAAAATTGCATCGTAGTCAAATTGAGTCTAAAGAGAGCAGCTATTCAATTCTTGGTTTGATTTTAGGTTAATTTTCACAACGGTTTATGTCAGTGGAGAGTGCGTCGCACATAAGCTCTATGGCACAAGTTAAGCACAATGCAGCATAACTCTTTTATTTTATGAAAAACAAAATGGCGGGGCTAACTATTTTCGAAAAATTAATTTTGGCTATAAAAATCAAAATTTTTGAAATCAATTTTCTTTATTTACGGCACATTATAGCACAAGTTAAGCACAATACAGCACAACTTTTTTTTTAGAAAAAGATAAAATGACGGGGTTAACTTTTTTCGAAAACAGCAATTCTTTGCCTTAATGAAAACTAATAATTTTTGTTTTGCGGCACACTATGGCACAAGTTGAGCACAATGCAGCACAACTTTTTTTTTTTTAAAGACAAAATGGCGGGGCTAACTCGGTTGACGTATAGTAAAGATTATGTAACGCCGAGAATCTCAGGACGCAGTACTAGTACAGCAGCAGTCCTTAACCCTCCGAGTAGGCAGTACTCGCAACCTAGTTGTAACCTAACCACACTAAGATATAGCGAGGGATATTATGGTTGCTGGATTTTTGACCCAACGAGCGAATACAGTACGAGAGAGCAGCTAAGGCCGACGTCAGATGCTAGCACAACTTGGATAGGCAATTCTGCTGTCCTGCAAGGCCGAATTCGTTCCGGCTATAACCAGTCGACGTTTCTGAGACCCTGTCACAAGTCGATAACAATTCCTGCAGCTCCACTGGAGCCGATTGTTAGCGGTAGTACTAATTTCGGACGGACAGTCACTACTACTATCGCCATCTACTCTCAGGAAGAGCAGCCTCCAATTTACAGCTTTTCTATAAGAGGACTGATTTCTTAGACAGAATGGAATCAGTACTCGGTTCACTTTAGTCAATCGGGACGCGCTTATTAACATCTTTTGTCCGCGAGGAGACCCGGCTTCGCATTCACGTATCACGCAAAAGCTACGCTATTCCACTATTACCCCTATTTAAGACGATTAAGGTCGACACCGGAGTCAGAGAAGCTACAGTTGTCTCGAGAATTCCATTTTTTTCAGTGAAAATCAAACTTGCGAAATATTGAGTAAGTGGCACATTACGTTTAAAGGAGCTATCAAAAAGAGTCTAAAAAAATTTTTGGCGAACCTACATAGGTGTGTGCTAATCTACGGTTTGTCGTTAGATGATATAATAAAGGCATCAGCTGCAGTGCTGGATGATGAAGCTTGGCACTGATTCCTGCGAGAGCACACTAGCTGGCGCACGTACTACGATTTAGAAGAATCATTCCGATTGCATTATTGCATAAAAGGCGTGCAAGAACGACTTCGCCGTGAGATAGAAGTGCGAACCCAAGGTCCTACTGCCTTCGTCGGTGGAATTAGCCGAGCATATGGCAGAGCAGCCTCTGGTAATGGCTTAAGCTAATGCTACAGCGGACGCGGCTGCAGAGTCGATTATAATTACTAATGGCCAGAACGTCAATAGCTTGTAGTATTCGGTAAGAAATGCGTCGTTAGCAACTATGATTAAATCTCTGGTAGCAGCTTCAGAATCCCTAATTCAGAACAACCCAGTATGCCAGGGCAAACCCTGTTTATTTTTTAGCTTGGAAGTAAATGGTGTAGCTATCATCGCATTGTTAGATAGTGGATCGTTTTAGTCTTACCTAGGCAGGGGCATAGACCGGAAAATCGGAGAAACCTTACATGCGCATCCTTCATCTATCAAAGTGGCAGACGGCAATTCCGTGAAAATCTAGGGAACCCTTGAAATAACTGTATCTATTGATGGACTTACCAAGAGCCTGCCGTTTAGAGTAGCTGACAGTCTATAATATCAATGTATATTAGGCATTGACTTTTAGCGTTTATTTGGGTTAACGATCGACTTAAACCATGATTGTTGGTGAACTCCAGGTGGGGAGATTTATCAATTCTATCCCACTAGCTATAGTTCTGGAAACTTTTCTGCGATAGCCAATGTGAGCGGATTAGTTGAAACATCGGCTACAGAGAAAGCTCAACTGGAGGAACTTTTGGATGAGCTTATTCCCCCAACCCCGAGCACCTTGGGTACCATTTACCTACTGATAAACTTCATTCATGTCCAAAACCATGAGCCTGTACGGCAATAAGTCTGAAAATATTCACCTAGGATGCTTAAAACTGCTCAAGATGAGGTTGACCGTATGCTGACGGAAGGAATCAGAACCATCCGAAAGATTCTGATGTAGCTTCATAGTTATTGTACCTAAGCCTAAGGGCAAGTTTCGGTTCTGTACCGATTACCAGAGGGTAAACAAAGTGACTAAAAAGATAGCATACCCTCTAAGGAACGTGGATGAAATACTGGACGAGCTACGCTGAGCCCGCTACATTTCTAAACTAAATCTTAGCCAGGATGACCATCAAATACCACTAGATCTAGCTTGCAAAGAAATCACTGCCTTCTCCATACCTAGCCGAGGGTTGTTCCAATTGACCCAGTTACCATATGGTCTAGCAAATGCTCCAGCAATCTTCCAGAAGCTAATGGATCAGTTGATAAAGCCCCAATGGGAGTCATATGTTTTTGCGTACCTAGATAACGTAAAAATAGTTACGGTTATATTTCAGGAGCAGCTCGAATGGTTACGGAAGGTTCTTACCGCTCTGAAGCAAGCTAACCTAAAGTTAAATCGCGACAGTTCCGAGTTTTGTTGTCCTGAAGTCAAGTATTTTGGTTGGGTAGTAAATCATGAGAGACTGAAAACCGATACAGAGACAATTTGGCCTATCTTGGATTACCTTGTTCCCACTAATTTATGGCAATTACGTCGCTTCCTTGGTATGGTCGGGTGGTATGCAAGGTTAATTGCAAACTGAAGACATCCCTGACCTACCTCATGAGGAAAAATGTTAGGAGAGGTCGCCACCTCTGCACCGACCGAAATTCGCTGTGGCTGATGACCACCGTCGCTGCCTTCAGCAATCCTGCGCCCCTCGATCGACAGCCACCGCGCAACGACCACCATTGGGGACAGGTCCCAGAGGCGGATGAGGTAGCTACCATCGCTTCGCTACCATAACTGCCGCCATCTCCAGCCCCGCCGCTGTCACCCTGGACTAAGGGACTAATTGTCGCAGCTCAGGGCACAGAACATAGTCTTGAGCTGCCTTATGGTGCAGTTCACGGACTGTATCTTTTTAAACCCAGCCGCAATCTTGAGCGTTGGAGACATAAAGAGAATGATACGCGAGACCGGAGAGGCCCGCGTAGCAGTAGTAGCACCACTACTACTAGTAGTACCATTACCAGCAGCAGCACCAACAGCAGTAGCACCACCACCGGCAGTCGCAGCAGCAGCACCATCACCACTAGCTACAGCACAACCAGCAACCACAGCAGCACCAGCAGCAGCACTACCAGCAGCCAAATTTTGCGATCTCTCATTTCTCATCGTGGTCTCGGGATGCTCATGAGATTTTACAGAGTGTTATAATTACGGCACTGCCAATTATTAGGCATTTCCTGGTACTGCTGTTTAACTGCTCTTCCGTGAACGATATTTTTCCGGCAAATTAGAAAAAAAGAATTCTATTAAGGGAAGGTTTACCTTTTTATTGACCAAAACAACACTTTTTTTTTTGGATTTTTTTTTTTTCATAGAAGGAAATTAATAAACAACTCAAATTGTTTTTTACTTGCTTAGTACAATAAAAAGTACAAAAAAAAATTTTTTTTTATGACAAATTATCGTGACGGTAATTAATGGCACGCCCTGTAAAGTGACCATCTCCAAAAAAGGTGGCCCGCTGTTGGCCACTCGAGCACCTGCAAAAATGAACGAAATTTAAAAATCGAAAAAGTTTTATAAAATATATGAGTGTGGTCGGCATCTGACCTACAATCATCGCTAAAAATCAAAAATTAACAAAATGGCGGGCATTTGAATTTTTTTTTTCATTATTGAGTTTTTTTTCACTCTTTAAAGTACTCTAAAAATAAAAATAATGCATATATCATCTTGATTGTACTCCACTTTCCAATAAATACTTTAACAATTAAAAAAAAAAAAAGGCGATCCATCCAGTAGTTTTTTAGTAATCGTGGCCAACAGTTCGAAAAACGTGGTTTCGAGAAAAACGCGATCAAAGATTTGATTAACGATTAATCTGTGTTAACGTTGGTCTCGTTTTTGTTCCATAGCTTTAAAAAAATATATATACGACCAAACGGTTTTGGGAATATATTCTACACGTAATTAACTACAAAAAAATGTAAAAAAAGAAAAATCGATTTTTTGGTTCAGAAAAAGGTAAACCTCCACTTAAAGAAATGCTAAGCCTCTTTTTCTGCATCGGATTTTAGACCGATTGCAATATTGTTCTTTCTTTCAACGGTTTTGGAAGGCCGTATAAGCAGCTGTAGGGGCTTACAGTAACTTACCGCATTCTCAATCCCCTAAAAATTGGTTTTAGGTCGTTCCCTTCTACCCAAGCAGCCTTACTGACGATATTAGATTAGGTATTGACAAAAAACTGGTGACGCTGCTTCTGTTATTCAACTTCAGTAAGTCTTTCGACACAAACTATCTGCGTGATTACTTAAAAAATTACGAGCTATTGGGGTATCCTGCCAGGTTTCAGCTACACTGAAAAGATCATAAGAGATTCTATTCTATCATGTGGAAATTGACGGATTTGCCCAATGTGCGCTCGCAGGAAGTTTACATTAAAAAAAGCTGCTCGCAGTTCCCCTTCGACACTCTTTTGTTCTCCAATAGAACCCTCATATAGTCAATGACTAGCTAAGTTATTATTCTTATTTTCAATTTCTGTAATTTTATTTATTTTTTACTTGATTCGGACTTTTAATTTTTAGTTTTTTGTTAAATACGGTTGTTATCATCATCATATTCATTATTTATTAGGATATGTTATTTGATCCCTTTTGAAAGTCGTTTTTATTGGTATCGTGATTTCTTTCATTCTCTGTGTTACATTCATTATTACTAGCGTTAATCGCTAGTAATGCCATTTTTATTAAAAACCAAGCTTTTTCGTACCTTCTTAATTTGTTTAAATTTAATGTACTGAATATATTTAATCAAAATTTTAGCAAAACCAGCAAAGAAGAGACACCTTCCGTATCGTCTCCGATTTTTCCTCGTAATCCTTACAGTGTAATCCCGTGGAACAATATTAGCCGCAAAGCAATCAATCAAGTTCGAGATCACAATGATCTAGGCCCCGCAGAACACTTACTTTCTAAAGTTAGAACCGTATTTTTGCCTAGTGTAATAGTCGCTCCTGTTGTATGAGAGGTATAATTATTCTCACCTATTTCTGAAACATTTTCAGTTTCTACATAATTCAGCTTCTATTTGTGTAAAATCGGAGGCAGTCTGTACTACTGTCGCCACACCAACTAACAATTCACTAAATTTTTTTTGATGTCGCACAATTCGGTGTTGATTTGCTATATAAAGTTATTGTGCTGAGTTTCTATGTTTGCATCGATATTCTTCTCTAATTGTGAAAATTTATTAACAAAATTTTTTAAAAGACTGTTTTCTATTGTAGACTGTTTTCAATAGTTCTGTTATTCTTTCATCTAAACAAGAATTTAGTTTAATCAGCACTGGCTGACTTTCTCGAAACTAAGTAAAACTTATTGATTTTGAATAATAACATATTAGGTGCACAACTACGCTCCCGCTGTTTGTCAATAGATGGCTACAGCAGTAAGTGCTTGTCGATTTCGATATCTAAAACGTCATGAAGCAAGCTTAGACATATGGTAAACAAATTGCTTTCACACATAAGAGATTTTGTTTTGACATCATATATTTTTGTTTGTGTAAAAATGTCTTATTTTGTGCCAAATAATCGTCATTTGCGGGAAGTGTTGCTTTTCTTCTTTCATTCGAAGAAAACGGCGGCTGAAGCTCATCGAGAGCTCCGAAACGTTAACGGAGATGCTGCTAAAAGTAAAACAACGTACCGTGATTAACTTCGTCGCTTCAAAGACGGTGATTTGAATATTGATAATAAAATACTTGTAAATTTTAAAAGTTAAAATTAAAACTGCGAATACTGCGTGCGCACGTAAGAAAGAGAGAGAAGGCAGAGGAAAATTTTGTACAAATTACGTGAAACAGCCAGCATCATCCCCCCCTTCAAACCTCGTTTATCAAAATAAAATAAAATAAATTAAGAAACTCAAATTTAAAACATAAATAACACATATATAATCATATACATTCTGTCAAAAAAGTACCGGGAATTGTCGATTTAAATCTGGCGGGGCAATTTAGGCAAGTAAAATTCTTTTTTCTAGGTTGGTACAACTGTCCTTAATGACTATGCCAAGTTTGAACGGAACCTGTCAACGAGTGTGTTTACAGTAGCTGGTTAAGTCAGTCGATGTCAATAGTGCGTGCCGATTTTTAACAATGGGTGATTACGTTGAAGAAAGAATTTGTCTAAAATTTTGTGTTGCGAATGAAATTTCGTGTGCCGAGGCATTGAAAATGTTACAAAAGGCTTTTGGTGATAAAGCACTATCGAAAACCCGTGCGTACCCGTACAAAGCCTTCAAGGAGGGTCGTGAAGTCGTCGAAGACTTGCCTCGTTCCGGACGCCCATCGACGGCTTCGACCGCAGATAACGTTGATAAAATTAAGAAAATGGTGCTTAAAAACCGTCATGCCAGCTTGAGAGAGATAGCACATAAACTTGAGATATCCCACGAGTCCACACGTACGATTTTAATTGATATTTTGAGCATGAGAAATGTGGCCGCAAGACTCGTTCCAAAAGAGCTTAATTTTCTTCAAAAACGCTATCGCAAACAGGTTGCTTCGGACATGCTGGATCGCGCCAATTCCGATCCTACATTCATGAAATGCATCATAACTGGTGACAAAACGTGGGTGTACGAGTACGATATGCAAACAAGCCAGCAAGCATGGGAATGGGTGGGAAAAAACGAGCCGAAACCGAAAAAACCACGTCAAAGCCGCTCAAAAGTGGAGGTGATGCTCATTGTTTCCTTCGATATCCGTGGCGTGGTGCACTACGAATTCATTCCAGAGGATCAGATGGTAAACAAAGAGTATTACCTAGGCGTTATGAAACGTTTGCGTGAGCGTATTTGTAAGAAGCGGCCAAATTTGTGGGCGAACAACTCGTGGATTTTGCACGACAATAACGCGCCGTCTCACCGAGATACGATTGTGACCGACTTTCTCGCCAAAAACTCAACGAACACGCTTGAACAACCACCGTATTCGCCGGATTTGGCTCCCTGTGACTTCTTCCTCTTCCCAAAACTTAAATTGCCGCTTTGTGGCACCCGTTTTCAGTCGATTGAAGTCATAATACAAAATCCGGCGCGCGAGCTGAAGGCCATCCCGGAAAGCGCCTATAAAAAATGTTTCGATGATTGGAAGTGCCGTTGGCATAGATGTATCGGAGCAAATAGAGCCTATTTTGAAGGCGACCCAATAAATTTTGATTATTAAACGTAAAAATGTTGTTTTAATTTAAAATTCCCAGTACTTCTTTGACAGACAGTATGTATATATATATATATATATATATTTTTTTTTTTTCTTCAAATTTTTAATATTTTTATAGTGCCACTATCGCAAGAGTAATTCACTATCGTATAGTACATTTTTGTAGACAGCTACTATCAAAATTTCAGCCGAATCGGACTCGTAGTTTTGTTTTGACCGCGTGTGGAAGCGGGCATGTCTGTGGATTTTAGAAAAATGGAGAAAGAGCAATATCGGTCGGTGATTCGATTCTTGTTTTTGGAAGGGAAATCGCGCAGCGAAATCAAAGAGCACTTGGATGCTGTGTACAATGACTCTACTTCTACGATGGCGACCGTAAAAAATTGGTTTAACGAGTTTCAACACAGTCACACGTCGGTTTTTTATGAGCCATCCCCAGGTGCCCCGAAAACGGCTACCACGAAAGATAACATGACAAAAATCCACAATCTCATATTGGCAGATTACCGATTAAAGGTGCGCGAGATAGCTGAGACAGTAGGCATCTCAAAAGATCTCGTGGGTCATATCCTGCATGCAATTTTGGGCATAAGAAAGCTGTCGGCGCGATGGGTGCCGCGTTTGCTCACTCCAGACAACAAGCACGATCGTGAGACCACTTCAGAGCAGTGTTTGACGCTGTTTAAGCGCAATCCGAAGGAGTTTCTGTGTCGTTTTATGACCATCGATGAAACATGGGTCCACTGGTACACACCAGAGACCAAGGAACAGTCGAAAAAGCATCATCATTCATCTAGCAAACATGCTCAGAAGAAGGCGAAAGCTGTCCTATCGGCCGAAAAGGTGATGGCCACCGTTTTCTGGGATTCACAAAGTGTGATCTGCATCGACTACATGGAGAAGAGCAGAACGGTCACAGGGCTCTACTAAGCCGAATTATTGGGTCGATTCGACGCCCAATTGCAAAAAAAAAGCCCTATTTGGCGAAGAAAAAAGTGCTCTTCCACGATGACAACGCACCGGCTTACACCTCCGCCGTCGTCACGGGCAAATTGGTCGAATTAGGCTACGAACTGCTACCTCATCTACCATATTCTCCAGATTCGGCTCCGTGCGACTTCTTTTTGTTTCTAAACTTAAAAAAGTCACTCGTCGGGCAGAAATTTGAGTCGAATGAGGAGGTAATCGCCACCACGGACGCCTACTTTGCAGACCTCGAGAAAATGTATTTTTCAGATGGGTTAAAGAAGTTGGAGCATCGCTGGGTCAGGTGTATCGAGTTAAGAGGAGACTGTGTTGAGAAATAAATCGCCACTTTTCCAAAATTTCCGTTTTTCTTTTGTAGGCCAAGTACTTATCGGACCGCCCTCGTATATGTATGTTTTGCGGCCTGTGCCAAATATTTAAAGCAGTGACTTTGTATCAAAGTAAACCGTTTATTATTTATTTATAATTATTTAAAAAAATCTAACAGCTATCTCTAAACAGCGTATTACCGTCTAAAATACGAAGAATTATTTTAAAATTTATATACAAATATATATATATATATATATTTTTTTTTTATATGCTAATTATTTATATAATTTATGTACTAAACAAGAATATATACAAGTAACCGGATTTGAACTTGAAGAGGACACATAAACACAACAAATAATATCGATATGGAAGACTTGAAATAAAATTTTGAAATAGAATATGAAGATTTAAAATGAATTATAACATATTATTAAAAAGGATCTTCGATTGAAAATAAATTATTAAAATTCATATATAAAGGAGAATTTTTGTTAATTCGAGTAAGTGCGTGATTCTAAAAATTTCGGTATTTTCGGTTTTCGCGATTTATAGCATTATTATCGTGTATTTTGTAACAGGGTAGAATTTTCTGCCTGTTACTAAAGCGTTGGCTAGCAATACAACTCAATTTTGATAAGTAGGATTAGATACTATAACTTTAGAACTAAAAGCACACATACTATACTACTTTTTACCTAAAGTTACTCTAAAACATCCTTCTACTCAAAAATCCTATCTTTCCCTTCGAAGTTCTAATACCAAATATGAAGAAGCTGCTCAAATCAGCCAGCTCAAGTAGTAATCGAATAGCCCAACAAGTGCAATTCTATAGCTTAAAGATATTTTAGTTATAGCTTAAAGATAATTAAATAGCTGATGAACTCAAGATGCTTAAAAATAATCTCTAAAATTTGCTCACTTGGCTTGTTGGAGAGAAAACAGCCTGTGGAGGTTAGGGTGGCACATTTTTGCCAACAATCTATTATATTGAGGAACCACATGCTCATCCAAAACGTTATCACCTATTATAACTGGAGTGTAGAAGATAATTCAAGAGGGACTGCACAAGTCACGCATTTGAAGAAAAACCTTATTAAAGTTTAGGAGTAACTTAGAGCTGCAGCTGTAAGTTGAACGAAGATAGAAGATTTGACATCTAGAGCAGAAGAGAAGAGCGGCGCGCACAGCACTTACGTCGACGGCGTTGTAGTCAAGTGGGCCTTGCTGCGACGCGCGCGCCGCATTAAGAAAATGGAATATCCGCGAACCAAACGGAGAAGGAAGCCTCTCTCTGCGCCAATGAAATTGAGTCAGTTTTCGTAGTACCGCCCTTAGAGAGTTAGCGTTAGCCATCTGCGTGATAGTCGTTTTAGTCGTCTTTGGTTAAGCTGTCATTGTATCTAGCATCGTTTCACTGCATTTTATATTACGCGACTTTATTTGAGGTGTGTCGTGCATAATATTCAAGAAATTTAGTATAATTGTTTATCGAGCTGACGAAGAGCGGTGAATTGTAGACTATCGAGTTTCCATGTCTGGATTTGCTGCGAACGTTGAGTTTTAGTACAGCGAGATTAGTGCGACCATTTTCCTTAATTCCTGTCCCTACGTGTAGTGTGTTTGCCGTGGAGTTTTTCGAGCTCCAGCTAAAGCTCCAGGTTGTTCAAGAAAAGTGTTCGAATAGATTAATCAAGCATTATCGATACTCTTCCGAGATGGAAGACGAATCCACGTGTAGACGAAGCATCTAGTTAGAAGATTTTAGTGTTAACAAGATTTTTGCGCTAGAGCTCGAAGTGCCACAATACTGGCGAGCACGGTTGGCGCCCTTCTTTATTAAAAAGTTTATCTTTGTGTGAAGAAAATTCGATATTAAAATAAAAATACGTGTATTTTACTTTTGGGAACCATTCATTTATACGGTGACCTGAATGCCGTGACGTTATAGTTCATATTACAATCGACCAATTGTAATACGATTTGAATTTCTTTTTGTTCGAAATAAGTTCTGAAGTTTAGATTAAATTCAGTACAATGCAATTCATGTGATCTGTGTAAAGAAGAAATTTCGAATTGTTTATTGTTATTTAATATAATAATGGTGTTTAATGTTTGAGTTTACGTATTACTATTATTCCATTCGTGTGTATAAAATTCTCTTTTACATATACATATACTTCTACACCATCATTTTTATTAATTACTCTATGATTATAATATAATTTATAATCTTTAATTCTGTAATACTGATAATGTGTTAATTTCATACAATAACATACAGTTTTATCTAAACACTTTTAATAAAGATTTAAAGTTTTTCGAAATTGGCATTTAAGCTTCTAATATTTAAGTAGAAAATTAAACTGTTATTATTTCTTTTCTTATTAACCTCTTTCGGTAGGATTTAATAGCGGAAAACTAAATTCTAACGGTAAAAAACATGTGATAGTAATCTGTGATATTTTCACAAGTAACAAAAGTGTTGTCAAATTTAGTACACTAGAAATATGATGATGAGTGTAGCTCATTATTGTGCGGTATGGCATACAAAACCAATGACGAGCTAGACTCGTCATTTTACCAAAAGGGGTTAAAAGCCTCGAGTTCTTTATATTGTCTTTTTTGTTTATATAAATTAATTTATATTTCATCAATTAAATTTATTTGTATTTCTATTATTTAGTTTCTGTAGGTGTTGAAATTGTTAAAGTTGTTTGTTGTTTATTGCTTCGTTGAAGCATTGCGGAGGTAGTTAAACTTGATGTATTAGTAGTTTATTAACTTGTAGATTGTTTATTAGTTTTAATGCATTTGATTCATCCCATGTCGGTATTGTAGGTGCGATCAGATAGTCAACTGAGTTAATAAATTTTGTTATTTTTTTTTTAAAGTATACTGCACTTTGTTCTATCTATCTGTAAATAGTCGGTTGATAAGCTTGTTCTATATTTTGTATTATTATAAACACAGTTACATTTAATTTTATTAGTTTTACACTCACACTGTGGTTTTTGGAGTATTTAATATAAGCTGATTCATTTTTGCATTTAGCTGCACTATGCTCATATCTTCCACAATTATAGCAGGGAATAACATTTATTAAATCATAGGCTTTTCAGCACTGATGTTCTAAAAACTTTGTTATTATTTTCACGTATATACTTGTAAATTATCAGGGTTACTTTCATTAGAACTGAATTATTTTTTTTTCTTTTATTAATGTACATATGTGAAACCCTATAATTGTTGTTGAAATGTTTAAAGTTTCTTGTATTTACGTCGGATTCTATATCATCCATGTTTAAGACATTATTGACACTTGTAATTCTTATTTTAGGATTACCTTATTGCTCAATCTTGATCTCACAGTCTTAAGTTTATTGTTTGGTACAGTTTCAATTGCTTCTAAACTTTGAGTATTCATACAACTAATTTTAATTTTTCATGCAATTCGTGAGTTGTTTTATTGTATTTTTTTGTTGAGGGTCGTTGGCCTTAACCGTAACATTTGGGACTCGCTTAAGTTTCGTTTTAATAACACTTATCACTTCAGCATATGTTTTTTTTGCTAATATGTCTCTGTGTTTTTTTGTTTTTGCAGTTTAATTATGTCTTTTTGTAATTGATTCTTATTCTGTAATTCTATTCCTAATTGCTTTAGTAAGGTATTTTCTGTTATTAAATTTTTTATTACACTTTTATTTTCTTTAATTGTTGTATTTAGTTTTTCAACTGTTTTATTATTTAGTTCTTGCAGAAGTTCTCGTCTTATTTCTTCAGTTTGTTTAATTTTTATATGTACTGAAACGGCACGTTTCATAACACCTCGATTTTGTTTGAATAAATTATCATTTCGCGCCAGTCAGAAGCGGCAAAACGTCGCTGACTGCCCCTAGCTTCGTCAGGGCCGTACAATGAGCCGATCGGTGTAAACACGTATATAACTTTTATATATAATTAAAGTTAACAAGTCATAATTATATTCGCTGCCCGCTTATAATCAAAATTAAATATAAAAAATAATAAGAAAGATTTATTTTTTATTAAATAAAATATGAGACTTGATAAATTAAAGTAAATATCAAAGATAATTTAAATATAAAAGTATGTAATAGAAAAGGATGGACGATATACTGCGCAAGTAGATATGTAAACAATAGCGAATTAGTTCGACGCGCACGAGCCGCCTAATTTGTAATTACAGGTGGGAAGCCCTCGCTCGGCCTATATAAGGCGCTGCAAAATTAGAGCAGGCACTCAGTCCTTCGCCGACGCCTCTACAGAAGCAGGCCAGGGTGAGTCAAAGGGGAATAGCTTTTTGTCCAATTCCTAGTTGGGCTGATCGGAGCTTGTTTCCCGCAATCCATCGTAGTTTACAGAGCGTGCAGCTCTCTTTTCAATCTATCTACGGGTTGATTCGAGCTGTACTCCCGTAGGCTGTACCCTGGGTTGCGAATTTCGATCTTAGTAGTGTAGACGACGACTCTGTTCTTTCAATCCCAAGTTGGGTTGATTTTGAGCTGTCTTCTACGACTAATTTCGGAAAAACTTCTTTATCATCAATCCCTCGTTGAGTTGATCAGAGTCACTTTCGTATCGTGAATCTTTTGAAACTCCTTCGTTTTCAATCCCTCGTTTGGGTTGAATTGAGCAGTTTCCTACAGGGGACTTTAGAAGCGCGACGCGCGGGCATATTTCATCTCCACGATAGAAGTCTTTTTTTTTTCTTGTTTTTTTTTTTTCGAGTTAAAGACAGGTAGGGCAGGCCTACCTCCGTGTATATTATGCACATTGAATTATGCGAATCTCAATCGAATAGGAAATATCGGTTTATTGCGCGTTGTTAGATATAAATATATATACAGTGTTAAGAATATGTAAATAGTATTAAGAAATTCAAAATAAATTTTTCTTTAATTTTATATATTCGACTATTTCATTTATTTCTCCTCTCCACGTCCACTTGTGTCCATACAAAGAACCGAGACAACGTCCCTCATAAAACGTACGTTGCAGTGCATAACATTTTTCGCTGGATCATTGAGCTTATGTTCTTCGACCGATTTTGATGTTATATCTCTTAGCGCATGATCAGGGCAAATTGTTAAATGTTCACCAACATATTTTGGATCACTGAGTTTATCAAAATCACTTTTGTGGTATGCGTTTTCACAGATAATATAAATTACTGTTTAAACTGTTTTTTTTGAATGGCATTTGTAAAATTTACGATCGAACTTATATGAAGGATCTTTTATGTTCGACGCCATGTTAGCAAGCGAAAGTTGAATGAATTTTTTTTTTCTGCACTAAATAAATAAAACAATTAAGTGCGTCGTGGAAATTCGGAAGAAACTATTAAAGAAATTCAAATTTTTTAATTTAAAATCAAGAGAAACATTATCAAGAAAATTAAAATATTAAGCAACTTATTATGAAGAAGGAAAATAAATCTGAAAAATAACTAATAAGAATTTAAAAAAATTAAATTTCATAATTTATTATATCAATAAATATTAGTCAAGAGGAAAACCACATTCTACTCTTAAATTTTGTCTATTTTTATGAAGATTTCGTGAAGATAATCTTTAAAATAAAAATGTAAAATCAATAAATATTAGAATATTATTTATATACTTATCTACATTGGCACTTAGTTCGTTGCATAAATTATTCTTGTTACCTCACAGCGTCCCTGCGTGTTCCAATACGTGTACTTTCGGTATCTATTTATCCGTTCCAAGACTATATGAGAGGCTAGATTCGTTACCGTGATATGCGACTCTAGCAACAGCGTCTAGATATACATCGCCGGATTCGGATTATACACCAACAGCGACCCAAGATCCAATCCGGCTTTTCCAAGTACATCATGAGGGACGGGACAGCGTCAACTTGAACTGAAAAGATTAGCTAATATCGAAGAAGAAATATACACTCTGACAAAAAAGTATCCAGAAATTTGAAATAAAACGCAAAAATATTAAACTTCTTCAATATTTATTGAATCTCCTTCAAAATATGCTCCATTTAAAGCGATACACATGTGCCAACGTTTTTTTCAATCATGGAAACATTTTTTATAGGCGCTTTCAGGGATGGCCTTCAGCTCCTTCTGCGAATTTTCTTTTATGGCGTCTATGGAGTCAAATCTGGTTTCCCAGAGCGGCAATTTCAGTCTGGAGAAAAGAAAAAAGTCAAACGGAGCTAGATCAGGCGAATGAGGTGGCTGGTCGATGGTATTTATCGAGTGTTTGGTCTTACAATCGTTAATAATCGTGGCTCGATAAGATGGTGCGTTATCGTCATGCATCATTTTTCCATTGTAACATTCGCAGACTACCACTGAGGTCGACTGGTTTCAACAGCTGAAGTAAAAAAAATAGTTGACAGACCGCACTCATGTTTGGCATAGTAATTACGGACAGTCCTACCAACATACAGAAACTTCAAATACTTAAAAATACTCAACGCGGGCAATTTAAATGAGAATTTCCGGATACTTTTTTGTCAGAGTGTACTATATGGAAAATAATATTCCAGCAGCAAAGAAGATGAATCAAGTGAAAAAGACTCCGTGCCAGAGTACCTAGAATTAATTAACTTATTACATGCAGTAGACCTACAACAAAACACATCGCAGAACCGCGATAGAGGATAGCCGAGGATAAATAAGGAGAAACCGAAGAAAGATACTAACATTTGCAGACGAACGAAGAAAGAAGATGAGAAAAGTAACAAAAAAAGATCTAACTGAGAAAATCATTAAATAGGAATATTAAAAGGAAACGTGCAGATAATCGAGTGGCTACAGAGAGAGAAACTGAAATAAATGTCGTTTGCCAATAGCAACGATAGCACCAAACGCGCAGCCTGTAGAACCAAGAAGCTACGCAGCAGTAATGAAACGCAATCAGATGCCACCGTGAGAAAATAATTGGAACAATCAAATACAATCGCAAACGAATAATTGGCAAAGCCAACAATCGAGGTAGAACGAACGCTTTCAGAACGGAGTGAACTGGCAAGATGGACTAAAAGAAGCTGCTACTTATGCAGAGCCATGGATCACTGCGCCTATGAATGTTACTTGAAGTCGCCTGCAACTGAAGAGACATGTTAGGTATGCAGACAGAAGGAGACTGTCTTTAAAAACTGCGCTAATTGCGCGCATATCCACGCCATACTGGAAAACGGTAGCGCGGGGGAGCTATCCAAAGCGTCACTCTTCTAGTCGTCCAACGGTGCGGTGAAGAGACAGTAAATTTACGGAAAACGGAACGAAAAAACGAAAAGAAAAGGAAAAAAATACGTTACCGATGCACGGATAATTGGAGATTACAATTACGAGCATAAAGCAAAAATTAATGAGCTTACCGGCGAAAAGGCTAATCGAGATGGGTGAGATGCCGAAAAACGCGTTAAATGGGCACTACATAAGAAAAACGAATTATTTAGCGATGAACTGATAAAAATGGCTAACCATGAGAGCGATCTCCCTGCTAGGGAAAAGGAACGCAAATGGAACAGCGAAAATGGGTATATGTAAGCGTTAAAACGAGTATTTGAAAAATTATGTATATGGAATACCGAAATAAATAAATATAATTGGAAAAATAGTAATCAAGAAGATAATGCGAATCAAAATAGTCACGTGTTAATCGAACAGCGAGGGAACCGCGGTATAAAAGCGGATACAAAAGAAGATAACGTGTACGAAAGGATAAATGACATTCAAAAAGAAGTAGCCGATGTAGCGAAGAAATTAGATATGAATTGGAATGTAAAAGAAGATAATTTATCAAAGGAATCCTCAGCGACAAGCGGAAAGGGTAGCGAAGAGGTAATGCGAAGCAGAGCGTAAAAAACAGAAGTTGCAACGAAAAAGAGTACATATAATCGATATCTTCTGGAATTCAAACTAGGTGGAGAATGCTATACCGCACTATTCGATTCCGCAACTATAATCTCTTTAGTAGGACCGAGAATCACGCGAAGGTACCAAGATAGATTACAATCTAGCGTCAACAGTGTGATTGGAGGGACAGCGAAGTTATTGGTTGGTAACACTGCGACTCATGATCAACGCCGACAGTTACTCACACATACTACAAGCCCACGCAATAAACATCCAGGACCGCAAAGCGATTCTGAATATGGATTTCTGCAGAATCTGAGACAGCGACATAAATTTGATTCAACAGAAAACAGCAAAACAGCGAGAATTACGGGAGAATGTGCAGGAATATCAGAATTAAATGAACGAGAAAGTAATCAGTTGCACGAGCTAGTAAACAATACTACCTCCACCGTCGGATGATTCAGGAGCTACGAGTTTAACCAAGCACCACATCGACGTATAAGAAGCAACGCCTGTTACATCGACTGCGACGAATGTTGTTTATGATTTTACAGATGGCCCAAGACGAGATCGCACAAAGGTATAAAGAAAAAATTATAGAACGATCAGCCAGCGAATGGAGTAGCGCACCCGTGATTTCTAAAAAACTGAAAGAAAGTTATAAATTTTGTGTAGAATAACGGGTTTTGAACACGGTTACGAGGAAAGATGCCTATCCATTTCCAAATATCGATACAATATAGGATACATCACGCAAAGCGCGATATTTAATAAAGATTGATCTTAAACAAGCGTATTTTCAAATAATGATGGGGGAATCAAGTAAACAATACGAGGTGTGTTCAGAAAATAACGGGAATTTTTGAATTTCGCGGGTTTGGAGAGCCCGATTGTCAAAAATTTTTTTTATTATGTTAGTACACATACCCCTAAAGTATGATAAAATTTTCAGCTGTATTCATTGTTTACTTTGCCAGTGACAGTCATTAAGGTTAGACGTGCTTTTATGAGCTCGGCGATTTTCGTTTGTTAAAAAAAAATAGATCAAAGAATTTATATCAAATTTTGCGTAAAAAATGAAATAAAGTGTAACAAAGTGTGTGAAATATTAACAAAGGCCTATCGTGAGTCCACTATGAGTAAAACAAGGGTTTACGAGTGGTATAACCGTTTCCAAGATGGCCATGAAGACGCTGAAGATGACGAACGTCCAAGACGCCCCACCACATCAACAACCGATGAAAAAATAAAAAAAGTGAAATGGCTTTGAACGATGGCCGAATCACAATCAGCGAAGTCGCTGATGATGTTGGCATATGAATTGGCTTATGCCATGAAATTTTTTCGAATGTTTTGGGTATGAAACGCATGGCAGCAAAATTTGTTCCAAAATTGTTGAATTTCGAACAAAAACAGTAGCGAATAGAAGTTTCTCAGAAATCACTGAATAAAGTCAACAACGATGCAGAATTGCTGAAACGTGTTATAACAGGTGACGAAACATGGGTTTACGGATATGACGTCCAAACTAAGGCTCAATAGTCTCAGTGGAGGCATTCTGGATTGCCAAGACCGAAAAAGGCTCGACAAGTGCGGTCGACCGTGAAGGTTATACGGTCAATAAGAAGTACTACCTACAAGTTCAATGCCGCTTGCGTGAAGCAATCCGAAAAAAAACGCCCGGATTTGTAGCAAAACAATTCATGGCTTTTGCATCACGATAATGTACCTGCTCACACTTCATTGCTTGTTCATGAATTTTTGGCCAAAAACAATACTGTAACGATGCCCCAGCCTCCATATTTTGCCAGACATGGCTCCGTATGACTTCTTTTTATTTCCAAGAAATAAAGAGAACCTTAAAGAGCTGTCGTTTTACAAGCATAGATGAAATTAAAAGCGCATCGCTGAAAGAGCTAACGGCTATCCCAAAGATCGAGTTTCAGAAGTGTTTCGAGGATTGGAAGAAGCGCTGGCACAAGTGCATAATATCTAACGGGGGCTACTTTGTAGGCGACAACATTAGTGTAGACGAGCAAATAAATATTTTTTTCAAAAAATGAAAATTCCTGTTATTTTCTGAACACACCGTACATCGCAGTACCTAGATCGGAGCTATGGCAGTTCAGAAGAATACCTTTCGGATGGACTTTTACTTCGTGAAATAAATTTTTTTACTCGATGAGGATCAACTTTAAGAAAAAATTTTATGAAACAAAAAGTGCTTAGAATTAGTCAAAAAACCCATCTATATTTTTTCAAAATTTTTTGGATGATTCTTCGATTTTATGAAAAATAGACAAATCTAAAAACGGTCATGTATAAAACGGCTGATTCGGTAGACACCATTTTGAATTTTGATAAACTAACTATCCTATCTTTTAATATAAGTCTGCATTTAACCCGATCCGGAGTTTTAGCGCCCGCCGGTAACGGATTTTGGTTCAGATTTATAATTATTTGAAAAGAAATATCACATTTTTTGCTGTTTTTTAGCTTTAAACAGCCATATTTTAAATATGGCGAAAGATATCGTCGAAATCTGAAGTCAGATACGAAAAGCGCAGACAGAAATACAAAAATATGTGCAGTTTCATTAACATTAAATAACTTTTACCTAAAAAGTATAGCGGTTGAAAAATAAAAAAAATTTTATTCCAGTTTGGGCGTAAACGGGTTAACTAGTTGGAAGTCCCGCTAAAGAAATCATCGGACGCTGACTTAGTTGTCAACTACGAGAAGTGTGAGATTAAGTTCCAGAGTATCGTATTTAAGATTTCTGCTGGACACGGTATAACGCTATTTTAAACAAGCGTGCAACGCAATTTGCACTTACGTGTGTTTACGTAGACAAATAATTCTTTCTTCTTATTGCATTTATTAAGCCCCAGAAAAACAGGGCTGGTGTGGCTCGTCTGAGACACGTCTGCTCTACAAGGGGTTTCAGTCGATTTTCCCGTAGTTTATTATTCGCGAACTATACAGTGCTTTCAAGCACCGCCTAACACCACTACCAGATCACATACTAAAATCTCTTTCTCTCTCATACAAACACAAAATTCTCTGTCTCAACGGGCACAAGCGTCAAAGGTTATTACCAACTTCGAATTCTCTCTTAATTTTTCTTACGGACGTGTAAGTCTTCGTCGCACGCAGACAACGAAATACGCCACTAACCGCTATATTGCCTATCAAAATTACTTTCTTTCTTATACTTGCTTATTCCGAGGAGACGCTGCACGCAGATACCGTCGCCGTCACTTCACGGGCTCACGATATACTCTCTCTTTCTCTCACTCATACAACCAATTTTTTGCCTGAGACTAGTTATGATCTTCCGCGCCTCATCACACCTCGATACAATAACCCAAACGACGGTATATTGACGCCAATGGCTTATCAGTTGCAATACCTGGGAAGCCTGACCTCAACTGATACCAGTACCCTTGCCGTTGGCTTTTTAATCCACATTTCTACATGTCCTCTGACGCTGACTGAACTGCAGGGCGGGACTTGCTCTCTCACTCGTTGTTTTTCCTGGCAAGATGTTCCTTAACACCCAGGTATAGCTACACCTACGCGTGCAATGCTAATTCTCTTAAATATCTCTCTTCTTTCCCTCTCTGCTTTACCTGGTTTGAGGTTAACTTGCTGTCAACAATTGTGGCGCGCTCACAAGGCAACAACTATATACCCGTGCTACCATCTATTATCTGCAATTGGATATATTAATTATTCACCACGCCGGTAAAGTAGCTGTCTACCTAGTGCTGCCATCTGTAAGCGCCTATAACTACTACTTCTGTGCTCTCGTCGATAAGTCAGCATTCTTCCAATTGATTCTGCCATCTCTTGCCTGTGGATGACACTACTTATCTTTCCTAACAGGATAATTACCGGCACTTCGTATCATTAATCGTCTAATTTAACTTATATTTACTTTATCTTACTGGTTTATATTTTTAGTGTACTTTACAACGTTAAACTTCTCAAACATGTCTGGCTCTTGTTATTCGTATTCCAAGAAATTTACTACTGCATCAAAGTCGCAGCAATATATGAAATGCTCCAACATCTATTATGTCACGTGCACTAAACTTATATTAGTAAGAGATAACAGTGATAACACGATAAAGATATGGGGTCCGTGCCTTGCCGAGGCAAACATGGCAGGTGGACGCTCTCGTACCAGCTCCGTTGGCTCCTTCAGCAACTTAAGTAATGTGTCTAAGACATTCAGCAATAGTAGATCATCTACTCCTGCCACACTTGCGACACCATCCGATAGTCTCTTAACCCATTATCGTCGGATCCGCACGTTTTGACATGTACACTTTCAACGCTATAGCAGAGTATGAAACCGTCAGAGAAAGATCATGCGACCGACTATTTCATGTAGATTTTTTTAAGATCTTTCAAAATCCGAGGTGCAGAAGTCGGAAAAATGCATCCTTAATTAGGATTTTATTGATTTAAAAAAAAAAAATCGAGAAATTCTTGGGCAATTTTTTCATAAAACCTGAATTTCGACTGGGATTCCATTTAGCAATGGGTCTAAAACCTACGTAGATCGTGCAAGAAAAGTTTATCCTTGAAAATCATACCGTTTTGAATATTTAAATTCAAGATTGCGAATCCAATATGACGACCGCAAGTCGTGAAAATATTAAAAATTTAATCAATTAGGGATTATTTTGTTTTGCGATTCCTTTACCTTCTTACTAATAAATTTGAAGGGAATAAGGTATAAGGAAATACCTCCAAGTGATTTAATGCGAAAACGATGATAAGAGACAAAATGGCGGACACAATAGCCGAAAAAATGTTGGAATTTCGATGTTATCTATTATTCAAATATTTTTTGAACCGGATAAAGTACTTTTGATAAGTACTTTGGATGGTTTTTAGGGGCACTAATTATAAATCTATTGTCCGATTTTTGAAATTCAAAATGGCGGATCAGAACCTCAAAAATTTAAAATTATCGGAAATAATAAATTTTTCCCATTTCTGCTTGAAAATCTAAGCAAAAAAATTGCCTCTATCCCCTCTACCACCCTTGCCTCTAACCTTCTCACCCCATAGGCCTACCGTGGATGCCGTAGGTGCACTGGCACCTACAATTCAAAATCCAATATCTACTTTTTTTCACAACAACATTATCCAAAAAAAAACACAGTACAGCATAGAAAATTCACAATTGACAAAAAAAAGGTAACCAACACCTAAGTGGAAAAACTTTCAAAATCATATATATTTGATGTACGAGGTCTGGTTATTAAATAACGAGACTGCGCGCCTAGAGGGCGCCGTAGAGAGATGTGGAAAAAACGAGTAGTGCGTTGGGTATCTAGATATCTTGTCTATACACGTACCAAAACACGTTCTCGTCACTATTATTGTATTTGTGCAGTAGCGGTTTGAAACGAACGTGTTTTTTTCTCGTGCCGAAAACCATGTGTGACGAAGAACAGGAGCAACATATCAATCTCTAATTTCTCGTTAAATTAAAAAAAACTCCGACTGAGTGCTATAATTTTTTTGAACAGAAATACCAAATAGTTTATTAGTTATATGCATTGAAAAATAGTCATCGAAAAAAAAAAACCTCCACGGGCGGCAAGGTAACTCATCCAATTTTTGTCTGAAAACAAAAAATCAAAGTTTGCTATAAACTAAAAGACATTTGCTGAATCTTGAACTAAAATCACGAAGAAAAGTTAAAAATTAACAAAATGGCGGACTTGCAAAAAAAAATATTTTTTGCACTTTTTTTTGCTCTAAAAAGTGCAATAACAATAAAAATCATTGTAAAATTATGATTTTTGGTCAAGATCCAGCAAATTTAATTACCTTTAAAATAAAAAAAAATTCATCTCGATATCTATAATAGTTTTTGAGATATCTTGCCGTCCGTCTCAAAAAACATGGTTTCGAGAAAAACGCGTTTAAAGTTTTAGTACGCGATTTAGTACGTAAAAAGACGACTTCGGTTTTTTGACTATAACTTTAAAAATAAATTGAATTCGGCAAAACGGGTTTCACGAGCGTATTCTACGAGACATTTACCAACTTCTTAAGCAAAAAAAAAAAATCGATTTTTTGGTCGTGCTTGATGAGAACCTCGCCTTAATTTGATTGATCAAAAAAAAGAATACAATATGACCAATTCTTCTCGTGAAAACCTTAAATCGTCATTTTTAATATTTGTTTTAATAATAGATTAATTATTTACAGGATTTCAAGATTTTACAAGTAAAACTTTTTATATTTCAGAGTAAATTGAAAGAATGCGAAATAAAAAAATGCAAACGAAGTTAACGAAACTAAGGATACAAATTCAGAGAATAATGATCCAAATAAAGAAAAAATTGCGATGTTATCGACAGCAAAGGTGATTTTTTAAATTATTTGTGCTTCTAAATAAAATTTCATTATTTTATGATATTATAATATTTATTATATGCTTATTAGGTTATAAACATCAAAAATTACCATTCGAAAAACAAATATAAGAGACAAATACTAGATTTAGAGAATACAGTAAAAGATAAAAAAAAAAAATAATAAATTATCCGATTATAAACGAGAATTATAAAAATATAAAAAAAAGTATGAAATTCTATTGAGTGTACAACTTTGCTTTCGCCATTTTTTTCCGAAATTCGAGGCTTTATTGTATAAAACTGGTTATACATTTATGATTCAAAGTATTGTCCATTGCTGGCCACTACTTTCTCCCATCTTTCGGGCAGCATACGAATCCCGCGTTGAAAAAACTGGTCATCTTTTGAATCGATCCACAAATCGATCCAATTTTTTACTTCTTCATAAGACCGGAAGTGCTGGTTAGCCAGGCCGTGTGCCATTGATCGAAACAAGTGATAGTCCGAGAGAGCAACGTCTGGAGAATACGGCGGGTGGGGTAGGACTTCCTATTTTAAAGTTTCCAAGTATGTCTTCACCACTTTCGCAACATGGGATCGAGCATTGTCATGCTGTAAAATCACTTTATCATGTCTCTCGTTGTTTTTTCATTTATCGAACAGCAATGCGGCTGTCGAATAATACCGTTACTGCAACAGGTAAGCACAGTAAGAGTGAAACTATTGGCTAGAACCTTTAAATCCTATTTACAAGGTCTAGCTATTAAATAACGAGACTGCGCGCCTAGAGGGCGCCGTAGAGGGGTGGGGAAAAAAACGAGTAGTGCGTTGGGTATCTAGATATCTTGTCTATGCACGTACCAAAACACGTTCTCGTCACTATTATTGTAATTGTGCAGTAGCGGTTTGAAATGAACGTGTTTTTTTCTCGTGTCGAAACCCATGTGTGACAAAAAACAGGAGCAACGTATCAATCTCAAATTTCTCGTTAAATTGAAAAAAAAACACTGACTGAGTGCTGTAAATTGTTGCAAGAGGCCTATGGGGATAATTCTCTATCTCGTGCGCATGTTTTTGAGTGGTGTAAGCGCTTCAATTAAGGCCGAGTGAGCACTGAAGATGACCAACGCCCAGGTCACCCTGTCACTGTTTTAACTCTGGGAACAGTGACCAAAATCAACCAAATTACGCGTGCAGATCGTCGAATGAGCATCCGGATGATTGCCAAGGCTGTAAACGCCGATAAAGAAACGGTTAGACAAATTTTACACGAGGAATTACACATGACAGAAGTCTGTGCGAAGTTGGTGCCAAAAAACCTGACTCCTGACCACAAGCTCTTGCGTCAACAGGTCTGCTCAGATTTCCTTGAAAGGTTAAAAAAAGATTCCCGACTGATGAAAAACATTATTACTTGCGACGAAACGTGGATTTTTCAATACGATGTTGAAACAAAGTGGCAATCGATGCATTGGAAGACGCCTGAATCGCCCAGAATCAAAAAAGCAAGGATGTCCAAATCAAAATTCAAGGCAATGTTGATCGTTTTTTTGAACATTAATGGTATCGCGATGACTGAATGGGTTCCAGAGGGTCAGACTGTCAACCAGACTTACTATTTGTCAGTTTTAGCAACACGGCGAGAACGAGTTCGTAAGAAACGGCCCAAGTTGTGGAAGAACAACTCGTGGATTTTGCACCAGGACAACGCACCTGCCCGTAACGCGCTATCTGTGAAGCAGTATTTGGCTGGTAAGCGCACTCCAGTGCTCGAACACGCGCCGTACTCGCCAGATTTGGCACCGTGCGACTTTTTTTTGTTTCCGAAGATAAAATCTGCTTTGAAAGGGACTCGATTTGAGTCGATGGAAGCGGTAAAGCAAAAAACGGCAGAGCTCCTAAAGGCCCTCACCAAAGAAGACTTCCAGCACTTCTTCGATTAATAGAAAAAACGTATGGAAAGGTGTGTGGCGAGGGAAGGGAAGTATATTGAAGGGGAGCATTCGAATGTAGAATAATATTTATAATAAAACCCTTTTTTGTAACCAGTCTCGTTATTGAATAGCCAGACCTTGTATAATTCAATATAGTTTATACATAACTAATGTATTACTATATAAAAATTATAAATACAGTGCAACCTGTAAATAAGGCCGCTCCCATGGCACCCACGGTAGGCACGCCTATAAGGTGAGAAGGTTAGAGGCAAGGGTAGGAGAGGGGATGGAGGCAATTTTTTTGCTTAGATTTTCGAGTAGAAATGGGAAAAATTTATTATTTCCAATAATTTCTAATTTTTAAGGTTTTAGTCTGCCATACTGGATCTGCCATTTTGAATTTCGAAAATCAAGCAATAGATTTATAATCAGTGCCCGTAAAAACCATCCAGAGTACTCTTTATCCGGTTATAAAAATATTTAAATAATAGAAAGCATCGTAATTCCACCATTTTTCCGGCTTTTGTGTCCGCCATTTTGTCTCCTATCATCTTTCTCGCATTAAATCTCTTAAAAGTATTTTCTTATACCCTATTTACTTCAAATTTATCAGTAAGAAAGCAAAGGAATTGCAAAAGAAAAAAATAATTCCTACTTGATTACATTTTTAATATTTTCACGACTTTCGGTCGCCATATTGGATCCTCCATCTTGAATTTTAATTTTCAAAACGGTATGATTTTCAAGGATAAACTTTTCTTGCACGATCTACGTAGGCTTTAGACCCATTGCTAAATGGAATCCCAGTCGAAATTCAGGTTTTATGAAAAAATTGCCCAAGAATTTCTCGATTTTTTTTTTTAAATCGATAGAATCCTAATTGAGGATGCATTTTTTCGACTTTTGCACCTCGGATTTTGAAAGATCTTAAAAAAATCTACATGAAATAGTCGGTCGCATGATCTTTCTCTGACGGTTTCATATTCTGCTATAGCGTTGAAAGTGTGCATGTCAAAACGTGCAGATCCGACCATAATGAGTTAACTGCGCTTATTTAAAAAATAGATAAAATTGATACAACAATTACCACCACTGGGCTCACAGATGTATGCGCTGGTAACTGGATTCCATTCGCTGGAAAATGCTAGACTTTTCTACTAGTATGAACCAACGAATGGATGCTTGTGAGCAACGTCTTGACAAATTGCAGCAAGACCACCTGAATCTTTAAGCAAAAGTTGACAACTTAATGGCAGCGACTACTAACAATTCAGAGCCATCGCTGGCTTTAGATAACCTGAAACTATTGGACGATGCCAACCGTAAGTTGTCTGCATAAGTGTCGGAGTTAGCTCTGCAACAAGAGCGTATGGTGTATGCGTCTGAGGTTGTTTTTAGTGGCATTTTACCGCATGAGTTCGGTAATTTGCTGCTGGCAGCTTCAGCAATATTCGAGTTAATGGATGCAACTGAACAATCACTGATGAGGATATACTATCAGTGCACCCTCTATGTAGGCTGTCAGCTAATGCATCGCTAGCTGGACCACCTTCCCCTGCTTCATCAGGCAATTCAGTCCTATCTTCGCGCACAGTCCCGCTCCTAGTTACATTCAAAAGTGTCAATATTTCTCGTGCAGCTATCACTGCTAATATACGCAAAAGGAAATTCCATACCTCTTACAATTAGATCTGTCCCACGTTACATAGTAAGGCTCAACCAATCAGGAAAATCACACCGGCACTCATCAACGTTAATGAATTTCTGCCACCTGCTCCCTATCAATTTAAGCTGCGTGTGCTAGAGAAATCTAGGGACAGGCAATATAACTTCCTAACATTTATTCGTAATGGCAATATATAAGTCAGAAGAAGGAAGAACGACTCTCCGCATCTCATCTCCACCGAAGTTGACCTCAATGCTTTTTTAACATTAATCAACCCTACAAACAATATCCCGATCATCGTGTTCTCTCTCCCTCTCTTCCTCATTACCTCCTTCTATCCACACTCACTTCTAACTCCTGCTGCTTCTTCTCTCTCTATTACGAGGCTCGGTGTGGGTGATGGAGGTCTTTGTGTCTGCCATTTCAATGCCAACTCTCTTTGTTCGCACATTGAAATGATAAGATTATTTTTGGCTTCTCGCTCCTACTTCCATGTAGTAGCCATAACTGAGACTAAACTTGGTCCTATTGTGGATGACTCTCTCGTGGCCCTTGATGATTATACCCTTTTTCGCTGCGATCGTAGTACAAGAGAAGGAGGTGTTGCAGTCTTTGTACAAAACTCACTATCGTGCACCGTTCTGTAATCCTCGACACATGTTTGGAATGGTCGACCTGGCTTACCAGAATATTTATTCTGTCAACTAACATCTCGGACCTCTCCCCCTATCTTTGTTGGTGTTGTGTACATACCACCTCATGCGCCTTTTTCTAGCGAACTCTAACTTCATACCTACTGTCTCTATCATTATGCATGACTACAGTACGAAAATCTTGCTCGGCGACTTCAATACTGATTAGCTATCTAGCAGTGATGATGCAAATTATCGATGAACACTCCCTCTTTTCTATACCATATAGTAGTACACACCATATTCCCACGACTGATACTTGGCTGGACGTACGAGGGTAGTCCCAAAAGTACCCAACCTCACTTCTGAATAGGTAGTTTAAAAAAAAACAATTACTGCGATTGACAATACCACCTTTCAAAAACTTAATGTGAAAAATTCATAACGGTACATTTATTATTATTTTTTTTACAGACATCCAAAGTAAACGCTCTCAGTGAATTTGTATATATGGAAAAAATCGGGCATCGTTATCTGATACAATACTTTCATTTGAAAGGTTTGAGTCCAACCGATATAATAGCCGAGTTGGATTCTACTCTGGGGAAGTCTGCTCCTTCGTTTACAACGGTCAAATATTGGATAGCTGAGTTTAAGCGAGGTCACTACGTCAGAAAATGTGAAAAAAATCCACAAAATGGTATTGGATGACCGTCGACTAAGAGTGCGCGAGATAGCAGACATGGCAGGCATTTAAAAAAGTGCTGTGCATCGCATTTTGACCGAAAATTTGGACATGAGAGAACTGTGCGCAAGATGGGTGCCGCGTTCGCTCACAATGGAGCACAAACAGCAACGTAAGGATGTTTCCATCGAGTGTTTGACAATGTTTTGCAGCAATAAAGCCGAGTTTTTGCATCGATTCATAACCATGGACGAAACGCGGGTCCATCATTGTACACCTGAGACTAAGGAGCAGTCAAAGCAGTAGACTAAAAAGGGAGAACCGGCTCCAAAAAAAGCAAAGACAGTTCAGTCAGCTGGCAAGGTCATGGCATCCGTTTTCTGGGATGCGCGTGGAATAATACTTATTGATTATCTCGAAAAAGGAAAAACAATCAACGGCGCATATTATGCAGCCTTATTGCAGCGTTTGAGTGATGAAATCAAGAAAAAACGGCCCCATCTGATGAAAAAAAAAAACGTTGATTTATCACGACAACGCACCAGTCCACACGTGCGTCATTGCGATGGCTAAAATCAATGAGTTGAAGTTCGAATTGCTTCCTTACGTACCCTATTCGCCAGATCTGGCTCCCTCGGATTATTTTCTTTTTCGAATTTAAAAAAATGGCTCGGCGGCAAATGACTTGCCAACAATAAAGAGGTAGAGTCTGCGGTTAATAGGTACATTCTGTCAAAGAAGTACCGGGAATTGTCGATTTAAATCTGGCGGGGCAATTTAGGCAGGTGAAATTTTTTTTTTAGGTTGGTACAACTGTTTTTAATGACTATGCCAAGTTTGAACGAAATCTGTCAACGAGTGTGTTTACAGTAGCTGGTTAATTCAGTGGCCTGCAGCTCGCTCGCCGAATTTTGTTTTATGGCTTCAATCGACTGAAAATGGGTGCCACGGAGCGGCAATTTAAGTTTTGGAAAGAGGAAGAAGTCACAGGGAGCCAAATCCGCCAAATACGGTAGTTCTTCAAGCGTGTTCGTTAAGTTTTTGCCGATAGTCGGTCACAATCGTAGCTCGGTGAGATGGCGCAATATCGTGTCTTGCGGCCACCTTTCTCATGCCCAAAATATCAATTAAAATCGTACGTATGGACTCGTGAGATATCTCAAGTTCATGTGCTATCTTTCTCAAGAATGACGGTTTTCAAGCACAATTTCCTTAATTTTATCGACGTTATCTGCGGCCAAAGCTGTCGATGGGCGTCTGGAACCAGGCAAGTCTTCGACGGCTTTACGACCCTTCTTGAAGGCTTTGTACCACTTATACGCACGGGTTTTCGATAGTGCTTTATCACTAAAAACCTTTTGCAACATTTTGAATGCATCGGCACACGAAATTTCATTCGCAACACAAAATTTTAGACAAATTTTCTGTTCAACGTTATCACCCATTGTAAAAAATCGGCACGCACTATTGACATCGACTGACTTAACCAGCTACTGTAAACACACTTGTTGACAGATTCCGCTCAAACTTGGCATAGTCATTAGGGACAGTTGTACCAAACTAGAAAAAAAAATTTTACCTGCCTAAATTGCCCCGCCAGATTTAAATCGACAATACCCGGTACTTTTTTGACAGAATGCATTTTGAGGAGCTTGACGGTTCCTGCTATAAATCGGGTATCGAAGCTATTGAACATCGTTAGAAAAAGCGTATCGAACTGAAAGGAGAATATGTTAAAAAATAAAAAACATTTTTGCAATTTTTTTACTGTTTTCTTTGTCGGGTCGGGTACTTTTGGGACAGCCCTCGTATGTTTGGTAGATGCAAACGAAACCGTACTTGACTATTAGAAAACTAGCACCCCTTTCATCGACGGACATGACTTAATTACTGCGACTGTTAAATGCTGCCTCTTACGACCAACGCCTTTCCGTAGTTTCACTTTTTGCGATTATAGCTCTATAAACATTGCAGCTCTTCTTGATTACTTCCGCTCTTTGGATTGTCCCACATGTGTGAGTGACTCTCCTCTGGATGCTTGCCTTCACTGTTTATATAAACATCTACATCATGCAATCACTACATTTGTGACACTTAAGGTTGTCACTCGGAGAAGAGCTCACCGCCCACGGTTTATCTCCCTCCCTTATTAATCTTTTACAGGACAAAGACAGGCTATACAGACGCTATAAACATACTAGACTGCCTTCAGACCTTCGACAGTATAGAATAGCACGTGACATCTTCCACAAACAAACCGAATCTGCTCGCTTACTTCACTTCTAGGACAGACTTACAAAACTTACTGACCCTATTCACCTATGGAAGGAACTACGCCACTTGGGCATCTGCTCCCCCCGAACTGACTCTCTCCATACCTTTTCTGCTGATGATTTAAATAATTTTTTCGGTAGCGTAGCATTTGACCCTAGCGTTACTTCTATTGATTCCTTTCTGGTCTTACTTAATACCGGCATAACCTTTAATCCTCAATTTAGTCTATGTCCTGTCACCATCGATGAAGTAAAAAGTGCTGTGCATCACTCTTCCTCACAGGCGTGGAGCCACGATGGAGTCCCGCAGTCCATAATTGTTGCTGCTTTTCCAGTGTTAGGACCGATATTGTGTCAACTATTTAATGACTCTTCACGAGAGTCCCACATGCCCTCTGTTTGGAAGACATCACTGGTAACAACTATCAACAAAGTTGCCTCTCCTCGTGAAATGGATCACATTCGACCAATCTTCCTTCTGTCGTACTTGTCAAAAGTTTTAGAGCCTCTGGTTCATCAATAATTATACAATTATCCCCACACTCGCCAACTCATCGACCCTTTTCAGACTGGTTTCCGACCATGCCATAACACTCAGACTGCGCTCATGAAAGTTGCGGATGACATTAGGCCAGGTATGGACAGACGCTTGGTTACCTTACTTTTGCTATTTGATTTTAGCAAAGCATTTGATAAGGTCTGTCATGTCACTCTACTGCAAAAATTATTAAAATACGATTTCTCACCTGCTACCATTAGGTGGTTAACCTTTTACCTTACTGGTATAAAACAGGCAGTGCTAGATCGAAATGGTAACCCATCGTCGTTTGTGACTGTCAACACCAGCATTTCTGAGGAGTCTGTGCTCGAGCCATTATTATTCCTAACTTACATTAATGATGTATCCAGCAAGCTTAATACAACTATCCGTCATTTAACTTATGCTGATTACCTCCAGATTTACGTCCAATTTCCTCTAGCCAACCTCGAAACATTTTCCGCTGCAGGAATATTTAACAATGGCTATTCATTCGTACCCAAAATCATGAGTGACCTGGATTTAATAAAAGGCTTGGAATGTAAGATTTTCGCCAACTCGTACGATAGCAATCGAGTGAAGAGGCAAGTGCGGCTTTAAATTCTACAAAAAAGGCCAGAACTGCACAGAAAGAATAGAATGCAGCCGTAATGAATGATTTTTATGAAGTAGAAGACTTGCTTTATGGTCCTGACATCGCAGATTAAGCTTGGGTAACTATAAATTGCTTTTAACTCTATTTTGCAAGAACGAAAACTTTCATCGCGTTATTTTCAAAACATGTTTTTTTCTGCACTGTCAAATATGACTTAATAATTAAGATGCCAACTTAAAATTTTACACAGACGTTCTTTAAAATATTCATCTTTGAATATACTTAAAAGTTTATATTAATTATTACTAAATATATTGTTTTTATCAATTTCTTTTATAAAAAAGAAGTATAATTTTTTTTTCGTTTAAATTTTCAATTTTTTTTTTTTTTTTTCTATAAATAGGTACATATAAAACGAAATAACTTATTTTAATGAAAAACTTTTGATGGTTGATTTCAGATGACTACAAGTGGCTGGGCGAATTAAAGAAACCAAGCTTAAGCAGCTGTAGCATTGCCACTTTTTTTTTTTTTCTTATGAAATTTGTGTATACACAGTATGTCGGAAAAGTTCTCGAACTTATTTTGTAGCGCTTGTACACGTGGCGCCACCTCTTGGACGACACCGGTACTATGTTGCTACATCCCTCTGGAGTGTCTGAGAATTTTTTCACCAGTATCCGTTTATTAGTTGCCGAGAAAGACGTGCTTGAGTGAACGTGTGTTTAGTACCCCGGTGCAAGCTTTACGATGGATGAGAAATTTGAACATCGTGGCGCAATTAAATTCTGCTATAAACTTAAAAAAACTTTCGCGGAAACGAAAATAATGATCGATTCGGCTTACGATGAAGGTGTAGTGTCGCGTACAACTGTTTACACGTGGTTCAGTCGGTTCAAGAAAGGTAGAGAGTCGTTAGAAGATGACGAGAGAAGCGGCCGGCCGTCAACAACTGTTACCGACAAAAACGAGGCTCGCGTGCGCGCGCTACTGAAGCAGGATTGCCACATGTCTCTGAGAATGTTGGCAGACGAACTGAACATGAGCAAGGATAGCGTCGCGTTGATTTTGAAAGAAAAAATGAACCGCAGGAAGGTCTGCTCTCGATTTGTTTCACACTTTCTCACACCAGTGCAGAAAGAAACTCGCATCCAATGTTGTCAAGATTTTATCGAGACTTGCGACACCACTCCGGGCTTTCTAACCTCAATTGTGACTGGAGACGAGACTTGGTGCTTTCAATACGATCCTTCCACGAAGCGCCAGTCATCCGCTTGGCTCAGTCCGGGCCGTGCGAGGCCTCAAAAAGTGCGCCAACAAAAATCACCGGTAAAGACGATGCTTATCGCTTACTTCGACTTCAAAGGCCTAATACACAAAGAATTTGTGCCCCCAAACACCACCGTGAATGCTGCGTATTACGTAGAGGTGTTAAAACGTCTGAAGCGCCGGATTAATCGCATCAGGCCTGAGTACAAGGAACCGGGATCGTGGAGTTTGCTGGATGACAATGCGCCTGCTCATTCTTCAAACATTGTGAAGCGTTATCTCGCCGAAAATCAGATCCCACGCATCAATCACGCCCCATACTCGTCAGATCTGGCTCCAGCCGACTTTTTCCTATTTCCCAAGCTAAAAATAGCCTTGAAAGGATGATTTTTTTGAAGATGTATCGAGCATTCAAGCGGCTTGCACCGAGCGTCTCACAGCGATTACTTCAGAGAAGTACCAGAGAGCCTTCGAATCACTCATGGAGCGCTTAAATGAGTGTATATATAGGGAAGGGAACTGTGTTGAAAGTTAACTGGAATAAATTTCTTCAGATGTAATTTTCGATTTTTTATTTCAAAAGTTCGGGAACTTTTCCGACATACTGTGTATACATTTGAGCATTAATATTAATATATAATTTCATTCAATGCAATAGATACTCTGATTTTTGTAAAAAATTATTGAAAAACCTGTTTTCTGGTGGGTCTTCCTTCCTCAAAAAAGTGTCTTTTTCCTATTCGACTACTATTATTTTATTTAAATTCAATAATAAAGGGTGATTCATTATGAGGTTTGATTTTCAAACGTTTTTAAAATTGTTTTTGATTTCTTTTTTTTACAGATCACGCGTGACTCCTGTCAAACTGTAATGTAATTTTTTCGGTATTGTTTGACAAATCATCATGGAAAGTCTTACACCGCAACAACGTATCAAAATTGTTCAGCTGTATTACGAAAATCAGCGTTCTGTGAGAAATGTTTTTCGTGCTCTTAGAGCAACTTATGGTGTGCATCGTCAACCTACCGAAACCACTATAGCCAATACCATCCGCAAATTTGAAACCCAGCATACATTATTGGACAATACTCGACCGATTAGACCACATCCAGCACGTAGTAAAGAGAATATAGCAGCTGTAGCTGAGAGTGTGGCTGAAGACCGTGACGAATCGATTCGGCGTCGTTCTCAACAGCTTGGTTTGTCGTACGCAACAACTTGGCGTATTTTACGTAAAGATCTTAGTTTTAAGGCATACAAACTTCAACTCGTGCAAGAATCGAAGCCGGGCGACTAAGGTTTGCGTCACGTGTTTGGTGAATGGGCTCTGAATCAGCTCAATGAAAATCCGCTGTTTTATCGCGAAACTTTGTTCAGTAATAAGGCGCATTTTTGGCTCAATGGATACGTCAATAAGCAGAATTGCTGTATTTGGGCTGATGAACAACCTGAAGAGCTTCAACAGCTACCACTAAAGCCACAGAAATGCACAATTTGGTGTGGTTTATGGGCCAGCGGAATAATAGGTCGATATTTCTTCCAAAATAAGTCCGCTCAGAACGTAACCGTCAATGGCGACCGCTATCGCACCATGATAACGGATTTCTTGCTACCTAAAATTGAAGCCCGTGGTATCAGTGAACTTTAGTTTCAACAAGACGGTGCTAGTTCGCATACAGCGAGAGAAACAATGGGCTTGTTGAGAAATCATTTTGGTGAAAACCTGATTTCACGTTTTGGACCAGTAAATTGGCCGCCTAGATCGTGTGATATCACACCTTTCGATTATTTTCTTTGGTTTTTTCACGAAGTTTCTGGTCTTCAGGGATAAGCCAGCTTCAATCGACGCTTTGCAAGCCAACATTACTCGTGTCATTCGCGAGATACCGGTCGCTATACTGGAACGCGTCGTCCAAAATTGGACCCTCAGGATGGACCATTTAAGGCGTAGTCGCGGTCAACATTTAAATAAGATAATCTTTAAAAAGTAAATGTCATAGATTGTTCTTTCGACTCACAATATAATTTTTACTATAGAATTCAACTTTATGCCTTTTATTTGAGATTAAAAACCAAACCCCATAATGAATCACCCTACATAAGTAAAAAAAATTATGAAAAATTAATTTTAAAGAAAATAACCATACAAACCAAAAAACTCGAGAAACTAATCTTCAAGGGACGGGTCTGGTCGATATATCGACCATCAATGAGATACAAAATATTTGAGGTTTTCTTTAGATAAAATTATACGCGTAATGCAAAAAAGAATTGTGTGAAAATCCCTAGAAGTTTACTCGTCCTTGAGTGCTACTTCAAAGTCAAATTTACTTTTTACTGCTTCAGCCTAAAAATAGTGTATCTATACAGGGTATCCTATTTTAATCGCCCTACGCGAATAACTCTGAAAATATGTCCTTTGGACAAAAATATTTTGAATAAAAGTTATAGGGTTTCAAGGGGGAAATCTAATGGTGACCTTTACTGTAACCTTGACGATGACCTTCAAGGTCGTTTGGAGGTCAAGTTTGTTTTCTCAATTAAGAACCCCTACTTTTGACCCCAGAAATGGAAAAAGCGAAAAATTTCACGTCCGAATGCGACCTTGACCATGACCTTCAAGGTCATTTTGAGGTCAAGTTAGTTTTCTTAATTGAGAAACCCTACTTTTGACCCCAGAAATGGAAAGAGCGAGAAATTTCACGTCCGAATGCGACTTTGACCATGACCTTCAAGGTCATTTTGAGGTCAAGTTAGTTTCTTCAAATGGAAACCCGTAATTTAAAGGTCAGAATTGAAACGAGTCAAGACATAGGGTCCGCCCACTTAAGGGAAGTATCTCAATACCTAGCCGTTTAAGGCTCAGCAACGAGTCCGCCCAGTCAAGGGAAAACTCATAGCACCCAGCTAGTCAAGGCAAGGCAACGAGCCCACCCAATCAAGAGAAGACTCTTAAAACCTAGTCGGTTGAGGCAAGGCAACGAGTCCACCCAGTGAAGGGAAGACTCATTGCACCCAGCCAGTTAAGGCAAGGCAACGAGTCCGCCCAGTCAAGAGAAGACTCTTAGAACTCAGCCAGTTAAAACGTCTCTTGAAACACATGTTCAATGAGTCGTTTATTTTTTTGAATACACGTATTTAATCTTTGACGAAAACTCAGACGGACCATCTTTAATGTTTCAACCGCGATAGATTCAAAAACTCTCTTTATTCTTTCTTTTATATCCTCTGTGGTTGTTGGAGCTTGCGCAAATACTTGCTCTTTTACAACACCCCATTGAAAAAAATACGTCGGTGTGAGATCTAGTGATCTGGCTGGCCATTCATATACTTGGCTGCCAATGCCAATCCAACGATTTGGATATATGGTATCCAAGAATGCCTTAGCTGGTAGTGTACGATGTGCTTGCCCCATCTTGTTGAAACCACATGATTTGTCTCAAGGCTAATGGGACATCATCTAACAATTGTGGTACTTTATTCTGGAGAATATTTAAATAAAAAAAACCATTCAAATTATTATTGTAAAAAAATGGACCCATCACATTCTTTCCTATTATACCTCCCCATAGATTCAATGACCACCCTCTCTGGACACGATGATCCCTTTGCCAATGAGGATTTACTTGGAAATAGTATTGGGCATTATGGAGATTGATACCTCTCATATTGTTAAATTTCACCTCGTATGTAAATACGAATTTGTCGAAATAGAAAGGATCTTGGCGCATTCTATTAGATTCCCATCTACAAAAATTTAAATGCCGCTGGTCATCTCCGATCTGAAAACCATGAGTGAGGCGGATATGGTATGGATAAAATGTCAAATTTTTCAAAATGTGGTTAATAATTGTTTTTGGAACTCCATGCGTTCGACTGATTTGCCGAGTAGAAATATGGGGATCATCAGCAGCCGAAGCCAACACACCTAGTACAATATGCTTTCTATAGCCAGTTTTGCGCCTTTTCCTTTTCATATTACCTTGTTCAGCTCTACTCACTAATCGCTTAATAGCTTTTCTATCTGGATGTCGAGAGTCTGGATATTTTTCTGCATAACGCCGTTCTGCAGCTCTGTAATTGTCTTAACACTCGCCAAGAACCTAAATCATATTGACTATTTTCTGTGGCGTATAATCAGCCATGACAGAAAAAAAAATGTAAATCCACAGATAAAATTATTTAAACACTCTTGATTACAAAGATAAAAATTATTGGAATTAAAACTATTTTCGTGTAGACCTTACAAAAACAAAAAATTTCAATTTTTTCTTATCACTGATCATGTTGCCATGGTTCGTTTTTATGTAGGAGAGAGTGAAAAGTGCGAAAGGGGGGTTGAAAGAAAAGAGAATTCAGCAGCTGGAACACAATGGCATTTCTCTAACTGAGCAGGAGTCGTCTCCTAAACTAAACTGGCCAAGTTTATAATTCAACGTCACTTTTTTCGCACTTATTAATTTTGGCATGAAAACCGAGATGTTTTTTAATAATAATCACGACCTTAATATGTCTTTGACCTCTTGAGGTCAAGGTCAAGATCATAAGCCGTCGTAAAATGTTTCACTCTTCTTATCTCCACGTTTAAAGGTAGGGTTTTCCTACGGAAAAAACTAACTTGTTGGCCTAAAAATGAACTCCAAGGGCATAATCAAGTTCATAGTCATACTCGGACGTAAAATTTACCGCTTTTTCTATTTCCGGGGTCAAAAGTAGGGGTTTTTAATTGATAAAACTAACTTGATCTTCAAATGACCTTGAAAGTCATTGTCAAGGTAACAGTAACTGTCACCATTGGATGTCTCCTTTGAAACCCTACAACTTTTATTTAAAATATTTTTTTCCAAAGGACATATTTTCAGAGTTATTCGCGTGGGGTAATTAAAATGGGACACCCTGTATATTTAGATATATTGAGCTCAAAATAAGTAGTATGTTGTATTGCAAAACTCATCTTGAAGGTAAATCTAAGGTTGAAAATAGAAATTATCGTTAGTTACAATCAGCGGATTAGCTTGCATCTAAAAACACTACCAATGTGACGGCACGAATTTTCTGCCTTTGACGTCGTCTAGGTTGATGAAATAAGCTTGAAAAAGTCATTATATAAGAAGTATTCGAGCAAAAAGACTAATTTTATCGAACTCAAAAACTTCAATATACATTCTGTCAAAAAAGTACCGGGAACTGTCGATTTAAATCTGGCGAGGCAGTTTAGACAGGTAAAATTTTTTTTCTAGGTTGATATAACTGTCCTTAATGACTATGCCAAGTTTGAGCGGAACCTGTCAACGAGTGTGTTTACAGTAGCTGGTTAAGTCAGTCGATGTCAATAGTGCGTGCCGATTTTTTACAATGGGTGATTACGTTGAACAAAGAATTTGTCTAAAATTTTGTGTTGCGAATGAAATTTCGCGTGCGGATGCATTGAAAATGTTGCAAAAGGCTTTTGGTGATAAAGCACTATCGAAAACCCGTGCGTGTGAGTTGTACAAAGCCTTCAAGGAGGGTCGTGAAGTCGTCGAAGACTTGCCTCGTTTCAGACGCCCATCGACGGCTTCGACCGCAGATAACGTCGATAAAATTAAGGAAATGGTGCTTGAAAACTGTCATACCAGCTTGAGAGAGATAGCACATGAACTTGAGATATCCCACGAGTCCACACTCGTTCCAAAAGAGCTTAATTTTCTTCAAAAACGCTATTGCGAACAGATCGCTTCGGACATGCTGGATCGCGCCAATTCCGATCCCGCATTCATGGAATGCATCATAACTGGAGACGAAACGCGGGTGAACGAGTACGATATGCAAACAAGCCAGCAAACATCGGAATGAGTGGGAAAAAACGAGCCAAAACCGAAAAAACCACGCCAAAGCCGCTCAAAAGTGAAGGTGATGCTCATTGTTTTCTGCGATATTCGTGGCGTGGAGCACTACGAATTCGTTCTAGAGGATCAGACGGTAAACAAAGAGTATCACCTAGGCATTATGAAATGTTTGCGTGAGCGTATCCGTAAGAAGCGGCCAAATTTGTGGGCGAACAACTCGTGGATTTTGCACGACGATAACGCGCCATCTCACTGAGCTACGATTGCGACCGACTTTCTCGCCAAAAACTCAACGAACACGCTTGAACAACCATCGTATTCGCCGGATTTGGCTCCCTGTGACTTCTTTCTCTTTCCAAAACTTAAGTTGCCGCTCCGGGGCACCCGTTTTCAGTCGATTGAAGCCATAAAACGAAATTCGGCGCGCAAGCTGGAGGCCATCCCGGAAAGCGCCTATAAAAAATGTTTCGATGATTGGAAGTGCCATTAGCATAGATGTATCGGAGCAAATGGAGCCTATTTTGAAGGCAACCCAATAAATTTCGATTATTAAACGTAAAAATGTGTTGTTTAAATTTAAAATTCCTGGTACTTCTTTGACAGACAGTATCAAATCCGATGCCAAAGTAAAAAAAAAGAAAACAATTTTCAAGGTGGAAGATTCCTCAAGAGCTTCTTTTACTACTTTTATTACTTCAACGCATCAAATTACTAGGAAAACACTCTTAAGTTGTTAGACGAAATTTCTAACATAGGCCTTTAGGTTTCAGATGAGTCTGGTCAAAATATCGACTAGTAGTTTGATCGGACACTCCACCATTCCTTTTCATTTTATTCATTGATATTATGCACAAATTTCATGTAAAATAAAAGGTCGATTTCAACGTGAAAATTCTCGCGTTTAAAAGATTAATATAGTATTTTTTATGAACTTAAGTAAATATCAAAAATAAATTTTATAACTTTAATGAAATCTTAAAACTTATCACATTTAATTATTTTACCAAACTATAAGATACATAATATTTTAAACTTCTATAATTGCTATAAACAATATAAAAATTCAATCACAAATCAATATTTACAAAAAATAACAGTTTATAACATATAATTAACTATTTTTTTTAGCTTCTTAAATTTTTTTTTATCAATATAACGGAGTAAACTTAGAACATCTTTTACTTTTGACGATTTTAGAGAAACTTTAGAAGCTGGTTCTAATACAATTATACATTGGTAAACTTATTCTTTCTTCCAAATTTAGAAGCTTCATATATTTTGTTGTGATTTTTACATGTATAAATTGTAGCGTCGGTATACTTTAATATTTTATAAGATTGAATGGCAAATTTTAATCTACTTTTCTATAATTCTTGCGGTTTTGGAAATCCAGTACTTTTTAAGCACTCTTTCCAATCTCGAATCAGTGGACCACCTTCAGTTACATACTCGTAAGAAGGTCCAGGATTCTTCCAACATAATCTAAATATGTTGTAACGGGGTAAATTTATTTACGCCCCGTTAGCAACGCAGGACCTTCCTCTGGTCCTGCTTTATCTTCTTTCGTGTGTAAGGGGCCTTGCCTAAGGCCCCGCTACCGGTGTTGCTCCCACCGGGCTCGGCTGCTCAGTTTGTGTGCCAATGCTAGATTGGCACACCCGCGGAGGCGGCGGTATTCGGGATAGGGAAGCTGTAGAGAATTAATAAATACAAACGCACCGGCTCTGTGCTAATTGCTTATTTAATAAATAAAAATAACAAAAATAATACAAAGGTAATAAATTATAGCGGAGAAGTCCTTTAATGCGAAGAACAATTAGTATTGCCTGACGCGCAATACTAATTCTCGAGATGCGCACTTTCTTCGCTTCACGCGGCTACACACACACGTGTAGTCTATGGACGGCAGATATTAAGAGAGCAGTTCCCTCTCTATACTGCCTTAGTCCGTGACTGCCCGAGTGAGAGCGTCTCTCCCTCTCACTCGACACTGCAGTCTATGGTTGAGCGAGAGAGCTCGTTCCTCTCGCTCAACTGCGTGCTTGCAGGTTGTACGAGTAAGAGTGGCTTTCTCTTACTCGTATGCCAATTCTATGACAGTGCGAGAGAGAGATCGATCCTCTCACTCGCACTCGCACGGCCTAATCGAGTTTGGGTTACGCGGTCTCGCGCGTAACTCAATATATATCTATATCGATGCCTGACGCGATCGCACACGCGTCAGGAAAAACTAAATATAATTACTCGCGATCTAATTATATTATCGAGTGGCCACTTACTTTTACTACTAACTACTCGCAGGAATCGTCCTCTCGATATCTGCGGCGGAGACTCGGCGGAAAATCTTCGGAAAATAAATGTACAAGTCGCTGTATCTCCAAACACGTGCGGCGCGTGGAAAAGGCGGAACGAGAAGAAGGCTTGAGGGGAGGGCTCCTCCTTCCCCTCTCGCCTATCGGTTTTCCCACGTAGCGCTATCGATTCTTGATCGATAGCGCCGCGTTTCGCTACGCCGCGGAATCTCGCGCCTTTTTCCCGCGTCCGATCGCTTGATCAATGGCGCCGCGTATCGTCGCGTCGCGAACTCTATCTTTATCGCCTATGGCAGGTGGCTTAACCTCTATAAGCCATCTGTCACAATGTTTAAATGTTCTTTAACACTTACGACGATATTGACTTTCTTAACAGCATCCATACTTCAATTCAAAATTATGATCACATTGGTTAAATTAGTGTTTAACAACAGAAAAAGTATGAGTGATGGTAATATCAAACGCCATAGACAATCACACATGAAAAGAAGAAAACGTTAGATTTTTATTTTATCCACCACATCCATCTGATAAAAATATTATTTCCTTGTAATTAGCATATTTTCCAAGGCACTCTGATGATACACAAAAGATTAATAAACAGTGTATAAAAAAGAGTGATACTCTATTAAAATTTTTGTTTGATTTGCCTTTAAAAAAATAGAATAATCCGCTGGCACCGTGATTATGACAATGAACATTAAATACACAAAGCCATAAGAGTCGCTTACAAAACTGGGACGATACGTTCTATTTTGGCAAAGTTAAATTTTGATCAAGTCGAATTTAAGAATAATGTTTATTTTTATTATTACATATGGATAGAAGGTTTTTCTTCAGCTTTGCATAAGCTTAATAGTCTTCTTGATGTATTGCAAACATATTGTACTTTCACAAGAATCTTTGGAATTTGCTTCAAACTTAATTTTTGATTTAGTTTAGAAGTCGTACATATCTGCTTAAGGCAAAACAAATGAATATTTTGATTTTTTGAAAAAATCCCAGTAAGAACAATGTGATATTGTGGCGCTGTTTTAATTCTTTTAAATAATAAATTTTAAAAAGTTCATACAATACTTTAACATTTGAATTTGGATTAACAAAGTAGTTTCTATTAATCTTTTTTCTTGCGTAGTGAGATTTTCGATGTGGAATACTTATCAAATGTTTTCTGGCTTAATCTCTTGTACTAGCTTCAATTTTGTGGTCGCTTAGTGTGTTTTCCTCGATAATCTTGAAGTATAGCAGCTGAATTAATTTTGTTTTGTATCACTCTAATTCGTTTAATACTCATTTAAAACAACGATCTCAAAAATCTTTGGCATACTGAAACCCTCAATCCATCAATTTTTAATGAGGATTTCCACACTTTACGAACATTGGCATACTCTGATTTCATAGTGCAAAATTTAATTTCTTGCATATTAATCTTGCATCATGCATATTTTTACAATTGTAAAACATTTCAAGAAGTTTCTTCCGGCTTTCAACATTTAATTTTTCGTAACACACACTTTTGCAACACGTATTTATAAAACAAAAACTTTTTTTTTCTATTTTTTACGACTTGACGTTAGATACTCTGAGCCTGATTGTTTTTGTCTTTGTGCACTTCTATTTTTTTGTCAGATTTCGAATGCTTTCGGTTTTTAGACATCATTCTACCGAGTAAACTTTTATCAGAGATGAAAGTGCTGCTTGTTGAAAGTATAAAATCATATTGAATCAATTATTATTATAAAGAATCTTATAAGCTGCATCCAAATTTAAGTAAAACCGCATAACGTAAACATAAACAATATATTCGTAGATTTATACACATGTATATAGGTGTATATGCATCGTTTTTTCAATCGTGTGACACCTTATAATGATATATGTTACTTTAAAATATACAATATGTGCACGGCGATGCGAATATTTTTGTACAGCTTTTTCTAATTCATGTGAAAATTTTCTTCTTTGAATAGAGAAAGAGCACTTTTCGAGAAGTGCCTTTTTTTTTGCAACGTTTCGATTTTGTAAATCTGATCCTATATTTTTTACAAACAATTATTTTTGCAAAATATATAATACTTTTTATTAGAATTATCGCCATATTTAATTTTCTAGTAACCCGATTATCATTTTGATCTTGGCATCTTGCAGAATGATCCTAAGCACATGAAGATATGTTTTTTTAGACATGTACGTAAAGCCTTTCTATTTAAAGCCAAACGAAGCTCAATTTTTCTAAGATTTGGTCGTTAATCGGTTAATATGGTTTGTATAAATTAAGCGTTAAAAATGATTGTTGTGAATGAATTATTAAAATACTTTTGTGTAAAAATTAAATATATTTTTTATTGGTGAATGTTTTTTTTTATTAAAATCTTTAATATATTTACTTAAATTACTCTTTTCTAAAATCAGTTAAAAACAGATAAAAAGGGTTAAAAAACTTTTTAGAATTTATACTTCTATAAATAAAAGAATTTTTCCAAACAAGTAAAATTGTTTGGATAAATAAAAATACAAAAACATTTTTTTCAAAATGTCATTTTGTTAGTAAATAATTATTGTTTATATAAAAACCAACATTTTTTAATTTTATGAGTTTTTTTTTTAACGCATAAAATTCAAGATGTCAGTTTTCGAAAAAAGCTCTTTCTTAATAAAATTTGGTCTAATTGTAAAATGGCTAGATAAAAATAGATCCTGTTGCGCTTTTTTTAAAGAAGATGCGAATGTGTCTATACCATTTGGTTTTATTGTCAACCCACTAAGATCTTCAAATTTGACATGCTTCTTTTGCGAGTAAAATACATAGTAAAATTTTTTCTTTTTTGGTTTACTATATGAATATTTTGAATATTGACTAATTTTAAAAATTTAGAAGTCAAAAGTTGTGAGTCAAAAAGAGCTCAAAAGTTGGTGGTGGGTAGTGTAGCTCGATGTCATCGCTGCCTTGGCTTTGGGCACGTCGCCTAATGATGCAAGGGAATAGATAGGGGAAGGCCATGTAATACGGGGAAGGGGCTAAGTTAAGAAAGGATAAAGTCGATGAAAATTAAATAATGGATTTCAAGAAAACAAGGCAGGCAGAAATTCTGTGATTCTCTAGCGGTAAATGGGGCTATATAGCAGGAGAAACTATCGAAGCGGCATCACTTATGACCTCTATAATGTAATAGATATGAAATGCTTTGATGTCAAAGAACAAATAATCGAACATCAGTTTTATAGTGTGATAAAAAATCTACATTGTCTTGTTTTACAAAAGCTGCTTTACCAGTAAAAGGAACCTCCAACAAGAATAAGGGATGGAGCTAAGTGAAATTGATATGAAAAACGAAAAAGGCAAGAAGTTCATTTGGAACGAAAAAAATTAAGAAATAAAATAAAAAAGGCAAGAAGCTAGTGTTAGAGAGACCTGATAAGCACGGTCGACTAAAACACGTGAAGATTGCCATTCAGAATAGTTACAAACAGCTTTTGAAACTAAATAAAACGTTGAAATGGTAGATCCAACAAGATTGAGGGCTATTATTGATACTATTAGGTGTGTGTATTAATTCGTGCGGTTTTTTTTCGAAAATTAAGACTTTATTGTGAAAAATTGGTTATACATTCAATGTTCAAAGTACTGCCCATCGAAGGCTACGATATTTGCCCATCTTTCTGGCAGTTTGTGGATTCCATCTCAAAAGAACTTCTCCGGCTTGGAGGCTAAGAAAGAATCGAGCCAATTTCTGATAGCCTGTTCTGAAGAGAAGCGTATTCCGGCGAGGGCATTCTGCATTGATCTAAACAAGTAGTAATCGGAAGGTGCTATGTCTGGGCTATAAGGCGGGTGAGGTAGAACTTCCCACCCACAGTTTTCCAAATAGTTTTTAACTGGTCTTGCAGCATGCGGCCGATCGTTGTCATGATGAAAAATTATGGATTCGTGTCTAGTCGCATATTCTCGTCGTTTTTCCGCGATCACTCTTCTCGAACGAATTAATTGTGTTCGGTAGAGGTCCCCTGTGATCGTCTGACCCGATTTAAATAGCTCATAATACAGCACACCCTTGTGATCCCACCAAATACATAGCATTACCTTGGCACCATGGATATTCGGCTTTGCCGTGGATGTCGATTTCAAAAACTATTAGTGTATTATATACTGCATATTTTGGAAAATAAATAAACGAGTTTACACAATATTAGGAAAAGGGTCATTAAGAATTTCAGTTAATATCGGTGTTTTAACAAAAACTAATGTTTATTGATAAAGCCTCTGTGCACAACTAAACATATCATGCAATACATGCTTGAAAACTGAGCATCTATTTGTCTATTTTATTTAGAAGTACTTAAAAAAAATATTTTCTTTTAATAGTGCTCCAAAGAAAATAAGTTCAAAAATTAATAAACTATAATGCGATAAGTAATAATGGAAAGTCTCGAAATCAAGGAATTAAAAATTGTCAATATCGTAGATGTACCGCTACAATCCCAATAATTGTGAGATCACGTAGTAGAACCTGTCGCCACAACGGTAAAAACTAAACAAATGGAGGAAAGAAAACGGAAGCTAGAAATCCAACTGCCTCTACTAAATCGAAAAAGTGAGGATGTAGCTTCCGCAATTAATGAAATACGTTTATAAAAGAAAGAAGAAGACAGATATCTTTAAAGCTGCGCTAATGTATAGACAGATATAAAGACAGATTGTTAGAGTAAAAGAGTGTGAAAGAATGAGACGTAAGGGAGGATGAGAGACAGAGACAGAGAGAAAGAGAGTGGGACTGTACCCAAAAAAAGGGTCGAAGATAGACGCCACCGGATGAAGCCAAGCCGGAAAAACCGAAAGGTCATCGGGATAAGTAAGGACTTAACCTGTATGTATCTCGTATGTGCCTTGTAGGCATCGGTCAGAGCTATAAACAATGGGAAGTCGTTTATGGCACTCGCTCTTAATGTGTTTGTTCGCATGTACGTGCCCCGTATTTTAGTGGAAAAATAAAGTAGAAAAATGGGAATAAATAATCGAGACGAATAAAAACGTGTTTAATCAAGAAAAGTCAAATATTATAAAACAAGGATTTAAGGCTTTCATTTATACTTTTTACTCGTGTGTTGACTTTTTTTAACTGTTTCACGAATATTTAATGATTCATGATTATTGCAGTTCATTTCTTTACAGCTATAGGTCTGCTCAGTCATCATCACTAGCGATACATTCCAGAGCTCTACAATCATCGTTTCAAAGCTAGAGCTTGTAAGGAGTGCTCCCAGCAATCATTGCGTGAGTGACGGATTGCAATACGATTGCATCTTGAGCGTTGACTTCAAACGGATATTTAAGTTGAAGATCAATTATGAAACATATGCGTGATGGATACCAAAGGCTCTTGTGCACCAATTCCATCCGCACGGATCTAATCTGATGCAATTTTCGATCGTCTGCAGTCTTAGAGGACTCATCTTGACAAGCTAGCAGTTAAGCGTTTTGCTCGACTTGCTTGTTTAATCCTACCAATACCCGTGTCGCTCGGGCGAATCTCACAGTGCACTCTATTAATGTGCAAAGAGCCACGCCCACTGAGCAACATGTGAGCCGATACACACCGAAAACGATCGAGGTCGCTTACGACGAAATCGACTCCATGCTTGACGAAAGTATCATTGAAGGTTCTGACAGCCTCTGGTGAAGCCATTCTATAATCACGCCGAAGGCCAACAAGAAACGCCGTTTCTATATTGACTACCGTTAAATTAATGCAGTTATTTAACACTCTTTTTATTTTTCCGTAATATAGTTGATATTTAAGATAAACTTTGATCCGCGAGCTATATTTCTCAACTCGACCTTAGTCAAGAGTATTATTAATATACTTATTAACGGATAATAAGAATAAGTTTGCCAATAGAATGGTAACCGACAAATTGCAGTAGTAGAGAGTAAAGCAGGCAATCATTCTACATTACCATGCGCAGACAAACCCGCTTGAGTGCATCAACTGAAACAATGATAAATAGCTTTCTGCGAATGGGCTCTTCACATTAATGAATTTGCTTCCGCAGTTAATAGTATGTTGCAACCTTGCCTGATTCTCCGTAACCACCTTGAAAATCCCGCTTCTGTACTCTCGCTCAACTTTGAATTCTGGCTCGAACATATAATTTGTCTACCTGTGTTGTATGATATTGTAAAGCGACACATCAAGCAGGCGACCGTGAAGCAATCCACATATTATAATTGTCATAGACGTCACGTTTGCTACCAAGTAGGCAATCTAGCGTGCCATTGCCAGCATCATTTGTTTTCCAAAAATAATTACTAACTATTTTCGCTTGTAGTCTATCTAGTAGAAGATGATAATGCGAAGAAACAGATCAAGATCCACATGAGTGATCTCAAACTTTATATACTGCCGCCCAAAACTAATCAATCTTTCACTTCATATGCAACTTACCATACCTCGAAAAGATTCAATGTAAAAAAAAGGTACTGCTGAACCTACCCGGCAGTAACTCCGAAGAACTACTACCAACGCCACCGTTTGCAAACGCTACTGCCAACTTTTTAGTTGCCGTCATCGGACTCCCTTTGCTAGCAGTGCCGTCAGAAAAAGTGATCACGCGCTTCGCCGTCATGGAAATGCGCGCTTAGCGTAGTTTTGCATTTGGACTAAACACGTTATGCCCCACCTACCGTTGCCAGAGCTGAATTATTCGCAATTTGGCCACAACCAGTCGCTTAATTACGACGTCGAAGTTGAGCTCGCCCAGATGTCGCCAATGCCGTGGAATCATCCAGTGACCAATCTGCACTCTAATTGACCAGCGTCTTTCAGCCGAGCTCAGCACATGGCGGTGAGGTTGATGGAATTACGGTACGGAGGGTCGCAGTATTAATGACTGATCCAAGCCCTACAATGTATTTATATCAATGAAGTTAGCCCCGCCTTTTTTTCCCTTAAATTCAAATTATTATTTAAAAAATTCTAATTTTTATAGTCACAATTAATTGTTTGAAAAAAGTAGTCTCGCCTTTTTTTCAATAATAGAGTTGTTCTGTATTGTTTCCAACGTGTACAACATGTGCCATGAATAAAAAAAATTTTATTTACAAGTACATATCCATACAAGAAAGCGCTGTATTACATTCTGTTAGAGTATATCGCAAAAAAATGATTCAATTATCTGATAATTCAACAACCGGATCAAATTATGAATGAAAATAAGTTATAGCTTTTTTATTATTTTAAAATAATAAAATGATAGTTTTAATTTTTTTTCGAAACGATTTTTTGTCTCTAAAAATAGAATTTTATTTTTTTTCTTACGACACATGATAGCACATGTTAAGCACAATACAGCACAATCCTTTTATTTTGTGAAAAGAGAATAGTGAGGCTCGCTTTTTCGAAAATTTAAATAATATTATTAATTAAATAATATTATTAATAATAATATTATTGGCCGTAAAAATCAAACTTCTTGAAATCAATTTTTATTAACTTCACGGTAGCTTGTGCCAGTGCGATTACGAACGTTGAATCGCGTAACACAGGGACCATCAATAACCTCGCGATGCGCCGTCATTGTAGTATTAAATAAGCATTAAGTTTCAATTTTTTTATCTTTTGTTCATAAGTGCCATTTATTACGCTAGAAAAAGTTTAGTATGTAAGTTAGTGTGTAAGCAAGTACATACAAGATGGTGTGTTTTCTGGCGCTGCGAATTTTAATTAATAAAAAATTATTGGTTCTTTCTCCCTACGTCGTTTTTTTCTCTTCTTTAAACCCTGCGATTGTCGTCACACCACTCTTTCTCACATTTTTTGATTATTTATTAGTTCCACCACAAGCTAAGTAATTGTTATAATGAATATTCTTTTGATACAAGAAATAACCTTCTTGTTTTTTCGTCTGCCGCCTATACCATGATTCTAATTAGCTGCGACATGATCTCTAAAACAAATGTTAAAAAGATTTTGAGAATAATAGTTTTTTTTTATGTGTCGTATTAATGGCTTTGTTAACTTATCCTGCTCTTCCAAAAATGTTATGTAAATGCACCCTATTTGTATAATGATGATAATACATAACTTAACACGAGCATTTATTTTTATTCTTTTTTTTTTTTAATGATAAAACTTCTTGTCTATCCTTTAAACTGCCGCAGTCACTGCAAGTTATTAGTAAGCTTTAAATTATAACTTTCATGCAACACTTTTGATGAAGCACGAGCTAAAATTAGCATGCTTACGGTTACCACCCACTTGAGCTTGGAAAAGCTGCTGGCAAATTTATTACGTTTTTTTTCTACTGAACAACAATGCAGTTATCGGGCAAGCTCCAGATGCGGAATGAATAAGTGCTTAATGTCCGAACAGGACATAAGGCATTCTCTGTTGTAATTTTCTTTTCTTTTTTTTATAATTCGAGTCAAGCGTCGGCCTAGATACACAGTGTGTCCCATGGAAAACGGAACTTTTTCAAAATAAAGACAAAAACTCAACATTCCGGCAAATCTCATTTATTTTATTCAAAATAGTCTCCTTCCGCATCGATACAACGTTTTGCACGATCAATTAACATATCAAATGAGTTTTTGAGATCATTTTTATCCATCGACTTTAGTATGTCGGTCGTCGCTCTTTGGATGGCCTCTACGTCGGCATAACATTTTCCTTTCATAGGCAAGTGCAATTTGGAGAACAAGTAGAAGTCGCACGGAGCCAAATCCGGCGAGTACGGTGAATGGTTGATGGTTAAAATGGAATTTTTGATAAAAAAATCCGTGATCAAGTTCGATCGATGAGACGGGGCATCATCATGCAACAAACGCCAGCTTCCTTTTTCACGGTATTGTGGCCGCACACGACGAATACGGCTGAGCAAACGCTTCATAACACCAAGATAGAACACAGTAGTAATCGTTTGACCAGGTGGAACGAATCCACGATAAATAAAACCCTCCGAATCGTAGAAACAAATCAACATTGTCTTCACTTTTGACTTTTCAAGACGACTTTTTTTCGGATTGGGCTCGGTTGGGTGCTTCCATTCAGCACTTTGACGCTTGGTTTCGGGATCATATTGAAAACACCATGTCTCGTCACCAGTCACAATTGAATATTTCAAGTTTGGGTCCTTTCTTGACTCTTTAATCAAATCCTTACAATGTTAAATTCGGAGCAATTTTTCGTAGTCGGTCAATTTGTGTGGAACAAAGCGTGCACACACCTTCCGTAGATTCAAATGATCGGTTAAAATGCGATGAATTGAATTTTTGGACGTATTCAATTCCATTTCCATGTATCGCAATGAAGATTTTAGCTCATTTTTTATAAATTCACGCACTTTTTCAATGTTACTTTGAGTAACTACGGTATTCGAAAGACCTGGATGTTCGTCGTCCTGAATGTCTTCACGACCTTCCTGGAACCGCTTATACCACTCATACACTCTGGTACGGGATAGATAATTATCGCCATAACCTTGTTTCAGCAAATTATGCGTCTCAGTAAAGGATTTATCGAGTTTAAAACAGAACTTAATATTTGCTCTTTGTTCGAAGTTCATTTTTCGACCGATGCCACAAACACACTGTCACTTTGAGCGCGATATTTTAGTTTCCATTGAACCAAATGTCACACAATTTTGACAGGATGTCAGTTAAGAATGGACCTTTTCATTGCTAACATCCACCAATAGCTGGCGCCAATATAAATCGATGTTTTGAAAAAGTTCCGTTTTCCATGGGACACACTGTGTATATTGAAACAATTTTGTTTATTTTTTTCTCTATTTATTCAACTATTTCGGCATGCATCCGCATACAGCTGCTGCTAAGCCTGGCTAAAGAAGACGATATCTACTCAAATTTCTACCTCCGAATTTTTACCTCACACCATGTATGTAAGTATATAACGTGTAATGAAGTGAGACCACTTACCTTAGACTAAGTCAGGGCAGAAGATAACTGTGCAACAGTTCGATTCAAGCCGGAATCAAACCATTAATATTGAATCGTTTAACTTCTATTATATTCACCATTTAGCGGAGAGAAATTGTGACGTGGTGTTTTGCATCAGTCAATCTAAGGAACAAGAAAAGAAAGGCTTCTCTGCCTCTTCGAAGAGAGCAAAAAACTAATATTATTATAGTCTAATCAGCCACGCAGAACTGATAGTAGGTCCTTAGTGAATAGCTTTGCAGGGCTACATTAGTTGCATTAGATACAGAACGCATAGTAGAACTCAGGCACAGGCGTCCCAGTGAAGAGCATGTTTCAGTAAGCCCAAACTAAGCTCGTTGCAATGATTGCATATACTGCACAGAACTTCTTCATCATCTAGAACTGTAACTTTCCAATCAGTGAGAATGCCACGCAGACAGCTGTGCTTAAGAAAGCAGAGTGCAGGCCGCGACAAAGTGCACAAGAAATGAGATGGCAGGTACTACCATTGCCTCGTTACCTTAATAACCGTTACCACTGCATTCGCTGTTGCTCTGATACTGTCGCTCCACTTAATAACAAAAATTAAAGAACACATAAGGCGACGCCTCACTAGTCATGGTAAACGCCAACTTACTTGAATTAAAGATGCCCCCTACATAACTGATGTCCCTGCCGCTTCCTCATCATCATCAACAACAAAAATACTCATGCGTATATAATCAACGTCGTGTACTACTGCGCGCGGCGGCCGCATCGCATAACATGCTTTACACGCACATTGCGCAGACTTAAAGAGGACATCTTAACCCACGCTCACAAATATAATCACGCTCGTTTGTTGACTGTTCGCTACCGCTGAGAATCGCGGACTTGCTAATGCGAAAGAAAATGCTTGCCAGCATTTATTAGGTGCGCAACTAAGTTCCCGCTCTTTGTCAATAGATGGCTCCAGCAGTAAGTGTTTGTCGATTTGAACATTTAAAACGTCATAAAGCAAGCTAAAACATATAGTAAACAAATCGCTTTGACGCATTAGTGATTCTGTTTTAGCGTCATATACTTTTGGTTGTGTGAAAATGTCTCATTTTGTGCCAAATAATCGTCATTTGTGGAAACTGTTGCTTTTCTTCGTTCACTCGAAGAAAACGGCGGCTGAAGCACAGCGGGAGCTTCAAAACAATTATAGAGATGTTGCTCTAGGTGAAACAACGTGCCGCGATTGGTTTCGTCGCTTCAGAGACGGTGATTTTAATATTGACGACCGTCTGCGTGAAGGAAGGCCAAAACCTTCGAAAATGCTGAATTGGACGCATTGCTCGATGAGGATCCATACTAAACAGAAAATAAGCTTGCTCTAGTATTATGAGTTATCCGCTAAGCCATTTTCAAGCGATTGCATGCGTTGGAAATGATTCAAAAGCAGGGAACTTGGGTTCCTTATGATTTGAAGCCAAGAGACGTTGAGCGTCGTTTTTTTGCCTATGAAAAACTGCTCTAGCTACAAGAAAGGAAGGAGTTTCTTCATCGCATCGTGACTGGTGATGAAAAATGGATTTATTATAGCAACCAAAAAGAGAAGTAAGTCATAGCGAATGCCCAGACATGCTTCTACGTCGTCGGCTCGGCCCAATATTCACGCCGCGAAGGTTATGCTGTGTATTTGGTGGAACTAGGTCAGTGTTATTTATTGAGCTGTTGAAACCAATCGAAACAATCACTGAGCAATGGTATCGAATTCAATTAATGTGATTGAGCTAAGCACTACGCGAAAAATAGCCATAATACGAGTAGAGGCACGAGAAAGCGATTTGACTGTATAACAACGCACTGCCTTACGTTGTCGGACCCGTTAAAACCTACTTGGAAACGCTCAAATGGGAAGTCTTACCCCATTCGCCATATTCCCCAGATATTGCGCCGTCCGATTATTACTTGTTCCGTTCGATGGTACATGGTCTGGCTGATCAGCAATTCCACTGATATGAAGATATCAAAAATTGGCTTCATTCGTGGATAGATTTAAAAGTCGGACACTTTTACCGTAACGGTATTCAACCTCTGCCAGAAAGATGGGAAAAAGATATAGCTAGCGATAGGCAATACTTGAAATAATTCATTTGTAACCATTTCTTTACAATAAAGTTGCATTTTCATCAAAGAAAACAGCGAAAACTTAGTTGCACACCTAAGGGGAGGTTCTCATCTAGCGACCCAAAAATTACGTGATTTTCGCGATTTTTTTTCTCATGGAAGGAAATAAATAAAGTAGTCAAGTTTTTTGGTACTTATTAGGTATGTTACTAACTACTTTTACAAATTTTTTGAACAAAAATATCAAATAGTTTATTAGTTATATGCATTGAAAAATAGTTATCGAAAAAAAAGACACCTCCACGGGCGGCACGGTAACTCATCCAATTTTTGTCTGAAATCAAAAAATCAAAGTTTGTTATAAATTAGAAGACATTTGCTGGATCTTGAACTAAAATCACAAAGAAAAGTTAAAAATTAGCAAAATAGCGGGCTTGCAAAAAAAAAAATTTTTTTGCACTAAAAAGTGCAATAACAATAAAAATAATCATTTTCAAATTATGATACTAGGTCAACATCCAGCAAATTTAATTACCTTTAAAATAAAAAAAAATTAATTTCGATATCTATAATAGTTTTTGAGATATCTTGCCGCCCGTCTCAAAAAACACGGTTTCGAGAAAAACGCGTTTAAAGTTTTAGTACGCGATTTAGTACGTAAAAAGACGACTTCGATTTTTTGGCTATAACTTTAAAAATAAATTGAATTCGGCAAAACGGGTTTCACGAGCGTATTCTGCGAGACATTTACCAACTTCTTAAGTAAAAAAAAAAAAAAAATCGATTTTTTGGTCGTGCTTGATGAGAACCTCCCCTAATACATACAACAATTTTTGTAGCTGGACTTCTAGGCTTCTAAATGTATAGATTATCAATTTAAAAATTAGTAATATTTTTTTACAAGAACCCCGCTTAGAGCCTATGGATATCCGGTTTTCGTTAAATTCACTGATGTTGCAGTATGTGCATTCTCCCAAAATTCCCAAAATTGACGTATACCTTAATTATTACTATAACCTAAAGCCACACGCTCCCTCGTAAGCTGAAAATAATAACACACGTTGACACTCTCTAAAAAATATTAATGGATCCAACTGGAGTATACTAGAATTTTTGAAATCGCTTATTTCAAATCTAAAGTTGGTTAACCTCTATTACATCAAGTCAATTAACCCATTAAGGCCCATGCGAAATCCAGGCTAAATAGGATAGAACCAACCACGCTAAGCATGGCAAAAATAATATAAAATTCGAGACTATATGTATATACATAGAACATTTTCCTAGCTGTCCATGGTAATATCTTGATCTTTAAGATCATAGTGAAAAATCTTTTTTTTTAAGTTTTCGATTAGATAAGGCTTGCATTCATACCAAATAATTAAGGTAAGGTAGCGTGAAGAAACTGAGATTTGCCTTCCCTGCCTTTATCCCGGCCAACTAAGGCAAGGTGGTGCGTTTCCTAGCCGGTAAAAGCAAAGATAGAATCTACCTCGGGCAGTTAAGGCAAGACGGTATGACGCCTAGCCAGTGAAGGAACGGCAAACATCCGCGCTATTTAGTTAAAGCAAGGAAGTATGATGCCCAACTAGTAAGGGAAAGGCTAGAGTCTATCCCAGCCAGTTAAGGCAAGGTGGTATGATGCATAACTAGTAAAGTCAAGGCTAGATTCTACCCTAGCTAGTTATGACTGGGTTATATAATGCCCAGAAAGTAAAGGTAAGACTAAAGTTTATTCCAATTAGTTAAGGCCAGGTGGTATAATGCCTAGGCAGTAAAGGCCAGGCTAGAGTCTATCCCAAACAGTTAAGGCAAGGTGATTTGATGCCCAGCCATTAAAGGCACAGCAAAGATCTAGACTGGCCAGTTGAAGTAAGGTAGTGTAATGCCTAGCTGGTTAAGAAAAGAATAGAATCTTTCTCAGCCAGTTGAGGCAAAGTGGTATAATGCCCAGCCGGTGAAGGCAAGGCTATAATCTATCCCAACAAGATAAGGCAAGGTAGTGTGATGCCTACTCAGTAAAGACAAGGCTAGAGTCTACCCCAGCCAGTTAAGGCAAGGCGGTATGATTTTCAGCCAGTAAAAGCAAGGCTAAAGTCTATCCCAGCCAGTTGAGGCACGGTGATACGATGCCCAGTCAGTAAAGGCAAGGCTAGAGTCTTTCCCAACCAGTTGAGGCAAGGTGGTATAATGCCCTGCCGGTAAAGGCCAGGCTAGAGTCTATCCCAACCAGTTAAGCCAAGGTGGCTTGATCTTTAGCTATTGAAGGCACGGCAAAGATCTAGACTAACCAGGTAAAGCAAGCTAGTGTAATGCCTAGCTAGTTAAGGTAAGAATAGAATCTTTTTCAGCCAGTTGAGGCAAGATGGTATAATGCCCAGCCGGTAAAGGCAAGGCTACAGTATATCCCAACAAGATTAGGCAAGGCGGTGTGATGCCTATTCAGTAAAGACAAGGCTAGAGTCTACCCCAGCCAATTAAGGCAAGGCGGTATGATGCCCAGCCAGTAAAGGCCAGACTAGAGTTTATCCTAGCCAGTAATGGCAAGGTAGTATGATGCTCAGCTAGAAAAGGCCAGGCTAGAGTCTATCCCAGCCAGTTAAGGCAAGGCAGTATGATGCCTAGCCAGTAAAGGTACGGCAAAGATCTACACTAGCTAGTTAAAGCAAGGTGATGTGATGCTCAGCCAGTGAAGGCAAGACTAGAGTCTATTTTAGCCCGTTAAGGCAAGAGGGTATGATGACCGACCAGTCAAGGCAAGGCTCGAGTCCACTCTAGCCAGTTAAGGCAATGCAGTATAATGCCCAGCCAGTGAAGGCAAGGCTTAAGTCATTTCCAACGAATTAAGGCATCGTGAGATGATCCCCATACAGTAAAGGTACAGTAAAAATCTATACTGGCCAGTTAAAGCAAGGTGGTGTAATACCCAGCTAGTAAAGGAAAGATTAAAGTCGATTTCAGCCTGTTAAGGCAAGGTGGTTTAATGCCCAGCCAGTAAAGGTCAGACTTAAGTCGACACCAACCAGTTAATGCAGATGTATGATGCCCCGCGAGTAAAGGCCAGGCCAGAGTCTATTCCAACCAGTTAAGGCAAGGTGGTATAATGCCCAGCCAGTAAAGGTCAGACTTAAGTCAACACCAGCCAGTAAATGCAGATGTATGACGCCTCGCCAGTAAAGGCAAGGTTAGAGTCTTTCTCAACTAGTTAAGGCAAGGTGGTATAATGCCCTGCCAGTAAAAGCCAAGCTAGAGTCTATTTGAACCAGGTTAGGCAAGGCTCTATGATGCCAATCTAGTAAATGGCACGGAAAGGATTTACACTGGTCAGTTAAAGCAAGGTGGTATGATCCCTAGCCATTAAAGGCAAGGCTAGGGATGATTCTAGCTAGTCAAGACAATTGGTATGATGCCCAGCCAGTAAAGGTTGGACTAGAGGCTTCTTTAGCCAGTAAAGGCTAGGTGGCATGATGCCCCGCTAGCAAAGGCAACGATAAAGTCTACCTTAGCCAGTGAAAACAAGGCAGTATGATGCCCAGCCATTAAAGGCAAGGCTGGAGTCTACTTTAGCCAGTAAAGGCAAGGTGGTATCATGCTTAGCCAGTAAAGGCTAGGCTGAAGTCTATCCCAACCCGACAAGACAAGGTGGTATGATGCTTAGCCAGTGAAAGTACGGCAAAAATCTACATCAGTTAGTTAAAGCAAGGTGATGCCCAGCCAGTGACGGCAAGACTAGAATTTACTTTAGCCAGTTGAGGCAAGGCGTTATGTTGCCCAGTCAGTAAAAGCAAGACTAGAAGCTATTCCAGCCAGCTAAGGCAAGGTGGTGTGATGTCCGACTTGTCAAGGCAAGGCTAGAGTCTACTCCAGCCAGTTAAAGCAAGGCATTATAATGCCTAGCCAGTGAAGGCAAGGCTAAAGTCTTTTCCAACCAGTTAAGGCATCCTGATATGATGCCCAACCAGTAAAGGCACGGCAAAAATCTAAACAAACCAGTTAAAGCAAGGTGGTGTAATAGCCAGCTGGTAAAGGAAAGACTAGAATCTATATCAGCCTGTTAAGGCAAGGTAATATAATGCAAAGCCAGTAAAGGTCAGACTAAAGTCGACACCAGTCAGTAAATGCAAGTTAATATGATACCCCGCCAGTAAAGGCAAAGCAAAAGTCTATTTCAGCCAGTTAAGGCAAAGCGGTATGATGCTCAGCCAGTAATGGCCAGGCAAGAGTCTATTCTAGTCAGTTAAGGCGAAGTTGTATGATGTTTAGCTAGGAAAGGCCAGGCTAGAGTCTACTTCAGCCAGATGAGGCAAGGTGGTATAATGCCTAACCAGTAAAGGCCAGGCTAGAGTCTACCCCAGCCAGTTAAGGCAAGGCGGCATGATGCCCAGACAGTAAAGGCAAGGCTAGAGTCTACTCAAGCCAGTTAAGGCAAGGTGATATGAGGTCCTGCCAGGAAAGGCAAAGCTAGAGTCTATCCCAGCCAGTCAAGACAAAGTGGTATGATGTCCAGCTAGTAAAGGCCAGGCTAGAGTCATTACAGCCAGTTAAGGCAAGATGGTATGATGCGCGACCAGTCAAGGCAAGGCTAGAGTTTACTCCAGCTAGTAAGGACTAGGTGGTATAATGTCGACACATGGACCATGACTCCGAAAAATTAGAAAATGCGTCTCTATATAGAGTATAATTTATGCCAACGATTCTAGCGTCGGCAGTTAGTTTACAACGTGCTGCGAGTAAAATTAAGTGGATAGTTAAGCGTTTGAGTTGTTTTTTGCGTTTGTTTTTTTTAAAAAATGCCTACTCTAGGGAAGAAAAGGAGTAATTATGCCGCGGGGCGTCCTAATCGAAAAAGAAAGAGACAGTTTAGTGGAAATCGATTTACTTATGAGTGCGATACTGAGCAAGTGAGCACTTCAGCAAAAAAACTGAAGAGCACTGACTATGATAGTGTGCCTGTAGATGTTTCGGCAAATTACGTGCTCCTGCACTTTTTACACGTTTTTGCAATGGTCAGTACCTTCGTAAAGTGTCAATCGTGCGATGGTGAAATAAAGTTTACGAAGACAAATGATGCTGGTGTTGCCTTAAAAATTGTGGCTTCGTGCTCGTGCTCAACGCGTTACTGTGATTCCAGTCCAAAAAATCATAAGTGTTACGAAGTTAATCGCAGACTAATGTTAGCTATACGAATGCTGGGTAGTGGATTACAAAACCTCCGACAATTTTGTGCATTGTTGGATATAACATCATCTTTTAGTACTACAATGTATTACGCATTTTTAGATAATTTGCACACTGCGTCGTATGCCGTTTTCCAACACTTTCAAAGTAAAGCAGTGAAAGAAGAAATAGAGGGAAATGTCGCCGCCGGTAAAGATCCTAGTCTCGTGACCGTGTCAGGTGACGGGTCATGAAAGAAACGAGGTTTCTCGTCTTTGTTTGGTTTTGCTACTCTTATTGGCAAAAACACGAGCAAAGTTCTCGACGTCAGCGTAAAATCATCTTTCTGCCAAGCATATTCCAATTGGAAAATTAAAGTTTGCACGTTTGAATATAATCTATGGAAAGAGAGCCACGCCGAGATATGTTCCGCGAACCACGATGGTAGTTCCGGAAAAATGGAAGTGGACGCGATGAAAGAAATGTTCTCTCGTTCTGTAGAACTGCTTGGCATCAAGTATGAGTCATATATCGGCGACGGGGATACAAAAACTTTCAAGGCCATTATAGACACGAATTCCTACGACGATCTTATTGTGAAAAAAAAAGAGTGCGTAGGACATGTGCAAAAACGTATAGGCATACGTCTCAGAGCTGTTAAAAAGCAAACAAAGGGTCTTGGAGGTAAAGGCTCCGGCAAACTCACCGATAAAGTCATAGCAGATTTGACAATATACTACGGATTGGCCATCCGAAGGCATCCAGAGTCTGCCGAAGATATGAAGAACGCCGTGTGGGCAGTTTTTTATCATAATATCTCCACCGATAAAAAACCACAGCACGAACATTGTCCGGCTGGAAAGGACAGTTGGTGCAAGTGGCGTGTTGCTGAAGCGAACGGTACATTAAAGACGTTCAAGCATAAGCCGCCTCTTGCAGATAACGTGCAAGCAGCGATTAAGCCAGTATTCGAGGCTCTGTCGACAGACGATTTAATGCAACGCTGTACTGGACGAAAGACTCAAAATTCCAACAAGTCTGTGAGCGCTTGCGTCTGGAAGCTTGCTCCGAAACATCTCCACTGCGATGCCAAGACTGTTGAAATTGCTACGTACATGGCTATTGCTTTATTCAATGAAGGCTACATAGCATTATTAAAAATTATGGCCGTTTTGAGGATCTCCGTTGGACTTGAAGCCAATAACTTTGCCCGCGAAGCTGACGCGAAACGCGTTACTGCAGCTAAGAGCTCGATGTCCGAAACCGCCAAAGCAACTGCACTTTCAAAAAAATCAGACAAAACAAGCCTACAGGAGCAGTATGAGCATGAGGAAGGACTAATTTATGGCCCGGGAATTGCTGATTAACCGTAAGGTATGTTATTTTGACGTTAACACAGATTAATCGTTAATCAAATCTTTAAACACGTTTTTCTCGAAACCACGTTTTTCGAACTGTTATTGTATCCTGTTACTGTATCCGCCATCCATCTTGGGTTTATATCACTCTTGTACCTAAAGTTATGTCTATTGACATTGTCATTAAGCTCAAAGATAGCTTCGTCTGAAAATACAATTTTATTCAAAAAATATTCATCAGCAGTTATTCGGGTCATCAACAAGTAACAAAACTCTACGCGTCTAACTGGATCATGTTCAAACAATTTATATACAAGTTTTACTTTTTATGGATGGAACTTCAATTTTCTTGTCAAAATATTATGCACGGATCCGACACTGATATAATGTTGCTAATGCAATTTCTTAACTGTTCTGTGGCAATTTGTATTGATTAAAAGAGCAACATCTAGCTGTTTTTCTTCAGTAGTTGCTGTAACTGGACGACCCGATCTAGGAAGATCTTTTGTACCCCCACTTAAATTGAAACGCGTAATTGTCCTTTGTACTGTCCATTTGGATATCGGTTCCATTCCTACCCTAAAAGTATCGTTGAATAAGATCCGTACATCTTCGTTAGATCTCGTCCTGTCACCGTATCCTTTTTTGATAAGAATAATTATTCGCTCTCGTTCAGTGAGAGGATCCATGTTACATTTAGATGAAGGAATAATCTAATAGAAAAATTTTAATTTAAGATCACAATATAAAAAGCGATAAGACCGTAAAACCTAAAAATTACGGAAGGAAGTATAAATGAAGAAAACAGCTAAAATTGATGAAGTATTAACATTTAGTGTTAATAAACGAAAGCAATTTAGAGATATTCTAAATTGTATTCTTTTGCTCATACAATTATTATTTTTTGTTGATTAAGATTCTGAAATCAGATTTTAAGAATTTTATAATTTAAGATGGCAAATGCAACCTGGCGGGTGGAAAATTCTGAATTTGTTCAGAAGTGCATTAAAAACTTTCCACATGTGTGTTCGAGGTCGCTGATTACTAATTTGAGGTAACATTTTAATAACTTAAAATTTCAAGATGGCGGATGAAAGAGATGTAAGTCAGGATCAAGTTCACGACTAAGATCGCCATCGGATAGCCAGGGAAATTTCTTATAACTTATGTCTCAACCATTTTTTTGAGCGACGCCTACTTTTCAAGATATCCAGCCGGTCACTGCTTGACCTTGACTTGACCTTCTGAAGTCGAATTTTTCTAATGGTGAAGATCATATCTGAACGTAAAATTATCCGCCCTTTTTATTTCTGGTGTCAAAATTGGGGGTCGCCAAATAAAAAAAATGGACTTGACCTTGAAATGACCTTGAAGGTCAAGATCAAGATCACGGCCGAGGTCGCGGTTGGGTAGCCAAGGAAATTTCCTACAACTTTTGTCTCAACCATTTTTTTGAGCAACGCTTACGTTTCAAGTTATTCAACCGGTCCGGAACTTTCTGAAGACCCTGTATATAGGTCACAATAAAGGTAATCGAGCGCGCAGCTGCCGCTATCTGCCTAGTATTATGCGCTGGAGACGGCTCTGTTCAAACTTCTATATCTCCGTAAACAGTCGGTTTTTTCTTAAATTTTCAGAGAATATTTTTGTAATGCGTTACTTTTAGAAAATGCAAAAAAAAAAGAAAAAAATCGAATTTTTTCAAAATCCTAAGTGTATCTTCCTCCTTAAAAATAATAACTATACTTCTTGGACAGCAGCCAGAATAGCAAAGAAATTCTTTTGTTACATTTGTTTATGGGATAGTAGAGCTATTATAGATCATTGGCGTATATCTGATTGTTTATTGCGCAAATCTTTTGACCTAGGATCGTTGAATGTTTTCAAGAAACTGCTTTGTAATCCAAAAAAGATACTTTTGCTTTTCTTCAACATAAAATTTGGATTGAACGAAGTATTTTGTACAAATATTCGACCAGAATAAAAAATGCTTAAGTTATCGTAAGTAAGATTTTAAACACACAATGACAAAAACAGAGCGAAATACATGAATCAATTTCATGGCGATTATAAAAAGATTTTTGGATAATAGAAAAGTTAAAAATTATAAGATAATTCTTTAAAAAATACTTACCAGTTTCAATTAATACTGTTGATAATTAATGTAAGCCTAAAAACTCATAAAATGATTTGATAAATTTTTTAATATTCATATAAAATAAGAATTAAAATTAAAAACATTTAATGCAGATCTTTTTTACATTAAGTTTTTAAATTATAGATAATACATTTATTTATAAGGTAATTTTATTTGCATTATTTTTATTTTTTTCCAATTATTTTATTTTTAAATTTGTTTGATCTGTTGATGCTTCGAAAGCACGAGGTAAATGATGCAGTTCTTGACCTTCAACAGTTTTTGCAACATGATCTTTGTATTTTTCTTTCAAATCCAATGTGTCTTCAACAAACATGTCTATGTCGTTAAATTCATTTGTAGAATCTATTAATATTTGTTTAATTTTTTCAAATAACTCAACTTCTTTATAATTTGTCAGACTATCTTGTATTTGTAAAGTTTGAAAGTACGCTAATAATAAGTTTATAACATTTAAAGGATTGACTCTCATCGCTAAATCTTAATAGACAAACGAAATGATTCATTATTTATCAACAACTGATTTTGATTAACTCTCTATATTTCTTACTGATAATTTCGCCACGTATTCTTATAAATTCACGTACAAAAATAATATGAACCGTGTAAAATCAACTTATAAAATTCTACAAATAAATAATTAATAAAAGATTTTTTAAAAATTATACCCAGTAATCTTTTATTAATTATATTATTTATGTGTAGAGTTTTATAAGTTAATTCTACAAGGTTAATACTTGTAATATTTTAAAATGTTCTACACAATATTTCTTTTATATAATAGATACAAATAGTTTTATAATTTTATTTAAAATATATAATTGAATTATTATTATATTTTAAATTCTCTGCGTAATGGTATTTTTTTAATTTTTATGTATCATAACACATCGTTCAATAAGTCCCGAGACTAACAACGAAAACAACATTTTTTTACAAAAATCATTTTTATTCATCAATATAATCTCCTTTTAGAGTGATACAATCTTTCCAACGCCTTTCCAACATTTCTATACCATGTTTATAGAAGGATTTATCCTTTGCTTCAAAATAAGCTTCAGTTTCAGCAATGACCTCCTCATTCGAGCCAAATTTTTTTCTCTGGAGCATTTTTTTGAGATCAACAAAGAGCCAGTAGTCGCTGGGGGCTAAATCTGGCGAATACGGAGGGTGGGGAAGCAAATCAAAGCCCAATTCGTTCAATTTTGCCATTGTTTTCATGGACTTGTGGCATGGTGCATTGTCTTGGTGAAAAAGGATTTTTTTTCTTCTTCATGTGCGGTCGTTTTGCTGCGATCTCCTCCTTCAAACGTACCAACAAGTCAATATAATAATCACTGTTGATCGATTTACCTTTTTCCAGGTAGTCAATGAAAATCACGCCATGTGTATCCCAAAAAACAGATGCCATGACTTTGCCAGCAGACTGCTGCGTTTTTGGACGCTTTGGGCCACTCAGATGATTGCCGATTCGACTCCGGAGTGAAATGATGTATTCATGTTTCATCCATGGTCACGTATCGACGCAGGAAATCCTTTTTATTGCGAGTAAATAGCGATAAACAGCTCTCTAAATCGTCGACTCGTTGCTGTTTTTGTTCCACTGAAAGCAATCGCGGCACCCACTTGGAAAAAACCTTTTTCATGCTCAATTTTTCATGAAGGATTGTAAATACGCTTCCAGATGCTATCTGTGTCATTTCTGCAATCTCACGGACCTTCACTTTGCGATTTTTCATTACATTTTTTAACACTTCACTCACATTTTCCTGTGTAACGGCTTCCAATGGCCTACCCGAACGTTCCGCATCGTTTGTGTCCGTACGACCACGTTTAAACTCAGCATACCAACGACAAATCGTTGGTTTGGATGGAGAGGAGTCCGGATAATGTTTTTCAAGCCATTTCTGGGCTTCTACGGTGTTCTAACCTATTAAAAAACAATGTTTTATCAACACGCGAAACTCGCTTTTTTCCATTTTTCAAACAAATTACAAAGTGACTTTACTCTAACCTCGATAACTCTGCTGTCTGTGATCCGATCGACGTAAAATTTTTACAAGTTTCATGTAAAGGTTCGCACTCTATGGAAACGTTGCCAGTTTGGTACTACTAGCACCATCTCTGGGTTAGTCTCGGGACTTATTGAACGATGTGTTACATATAGATAGAGCTTTTTAAAATTTAATCAGTGTGTAGAGAAACAAAAATATAATTTAATATCTAAAATTAAATTATTAAATTCTAAACATACATAAATATAACAGAATTGTTGTGTAAGAAATTTTTAAATATTTTTAATATTTATAATTAAATTATAAAACTCTATACATAAATAACTATTAAAAAACTGATGTGTTTATTTTTTTTGAACACCATAAATCATTTGTGTAGATTATATATATATATATATATATATATATATATATAAACACGCACACACATATATAAATATTTATGTATCTATCTATGTACACTCTGTTTTTCTTACAAAATCCCAAAATATGCGTTAAATATAGGTTTTTATTTAGTCAATATCAGTGCAATTTTTAACCCAAACGAGCTGATTTATTAAATTTTGTATAATAGGGTAAGGGGATAGGTTAACAGATTAATAACAGTATGTGCGTTAGCTCGTTTGTGGTGTAGAATTTGAATAATTTAAAAAAAGATACGCGATTAAACTTGCTGTTCCCAGGGTTAGGTAGGTTAGCCTGTTTGTGGTTTCGCAGGTGTGGTTCCTAGGGGTTAGGTGGGTTAGCTAGCTTGTAGTGTGGGATTCAATTAGTTCCAGAAAAATCAAGCAACTAAAATCATTGTTTTCAGGGTTAGGTGAATTAGCCTACTTTTAGTTTGGCAGGTGTGGTTTCAAGGGGTAAAACATAGCTGAAAAAATTTTTTCTCAAAAAATCCAAAACACGTCAAATTACTTTTATCTTCTCATTATTAATACAATTTGAAACCCAATCTAGATATAATTTTGTATTGAAAAATAAATTTTGTATCGAAAAGAAGGAAAAAAATAGCACATTAAGCCGTACAAAAAAGGGGTTGCAGCCCTTCAACATAAAAGTTATGTCAATAGAAGTGTCTTTTTATAAAAAAATTTTTGACGTTGATTTTCTTCCAAAAGTCCAAGTAGTTTTTGAGATATTGAAAATTAAACTGTTATTGGAAATGAGTTGCGAGGATGGTTTTGATCTCCTGAAAGTGGTTTTTCGCAGATAAATAAAAAACGTGTGTTTTATTTTTTTATGCTTAACAACATATCAGGAAATAATTGAAATCGGTAAAGTTAGGTTGGGCTGGTTTCCTTGTTAGAGCGCCCTCTATCCATAATATAAAATGTCTTTTACTATTTAAATTAGAATTTCTTGTAATGTTTACTTAAAATAGATTCTTTCAAAACATGGAGTGTGTTTTACAATTAACGTATGTCGATTTTATAAATTCTGTACAAGTGCTATTGTGTAGTAGTATCGCTTAGATTAGAGTAGAAACATCACCATACGAAAATTACAAACCTCGTCTTCCATAGAAGGAGACAGCCTTTGTAACCAAATTGTAAGCTCCGCCCACCGATGCATAAGTAGTATATGGAGTCAATTAGTTTAAGGGGCTATACCAGTGTGAACGCTGAAAATTTTGGTGGTACTCGGGAATTTTTTAAAAGAAAAATACTTGATAAAATATTTTAAAAATATAAGAGCATATCAAGCTATATTTAAACTATATTTCATAATTTTTTTATCAAAAAATATTCAAAAATGAGCGACTTATGCGCTGTCTTCGGAGGCGCCAAAAAAAAAGTTACTCCACTGCTGCCACGATTCTGGCCGAATGAGTAGCTGAAACAAAAAAAAAAAAGTCGTTAAACTAGAAAGTATTTCCTATACAATGTCACAGAATTTTTGAAAAATATCAAAATTTAACAAAATGGCGTTGTTATCAAAAAAAAATTTTTTTTTTGGTCAAAAATATGGTCGCATTTTTAAATCCAAATCGTCAATTTTCATCCAATCAAAAAAATCCTGCGTCATTGTAAAGTAAATATATTTAAGAATACTCAGTTCAAATTTGAAGTCAATCGGATAATTGCTCTTTGAGTTACGATGGCAGCAAATTTGAAAAAAGTCATTTCGAGAAAAACGTGTTTAAAAGGTAGAGGAGAGTGTGGAGCAGTTTATACCTGCGAGCGGTTGCTCTTTAGAAGGTTGCAATTCGAAAAGTATTAGAGATACGGCCTTGAAAATTTTACAGGATATTCTTAAAAGTATAAACTGTCGAATAAGACAAAAAAATATCGATTTTTTGGAAGTTTCACACTGGTATAGCTCCTTAAATTAATATTTTATAAGAAATTAAAAAAAAAAAAAAAAATACAAACAAACAAACAAACAAATGTAAAATAAATAATTAAAACTATAAACAGAATAAAAAAAGATTTATTTTACTATAATACAAAATATTATCAGAATTTAATTGGTTTTAAGTAAAATCGGCAAAAATTCTAGATATTTAATAGTTATTTATAAAATTCAAATCGAAAAGAAGTGAGCATAAAACAATCGAACGTGCAGAAACTATGCGGCGATGTGTGCGTTGCACGGCTACACTTGTTTCTCTCCACCCAGCCGCGAGTTTTAGTTCTGCTTTTTTTATTTTCTCTTATTCGTAATATCTTCGAATTTATTAAAATGATAAATGATTGATTTATATACAAACATAGATTAAAATTCAAATGTCATATAATGACGTAAAAATTAGAAAACTAAAAAAACCAAAACTGATTTACGCTTAACAGATCGGCTGAAAAGTTCGTAGGCTGACACATAGATGGCGTTACTAGAATTAAATCCATGTGATTTTTAGTTAGTATCAACCTTTAAACAATACGTGTATAAATTTGATAGCTTTCGGACAATTGGTTCGTGAGATATAGCATTGTGAGTGAAGCAACTTTTGTTATTGTGAAAAAAATTGATAAAAAAGAATTTCGTGTGTTAATGAAGCATTGCTTTTTGGGGAAAAAATACTGTTAAAGCTAAGACTTGGCTTGATAAACATTATTCAGACTCTGCACCAGGGAAATCAACCGTTAAGAAGTGGATTGCTAAATTTAAACGAGGCGAAATGAACGTCGAAGACGATGCACGCAGAGGACGTTCGAAAGAGGCTGTTACCAACGAAAACATCGAAAAAGTTCACAAAATAATTTTGAATGGTCGCAAAATGAAGTTGATCGAGATATCTGAGACTCTAAAAATATTAAAGGAGCGTTTTGGACACATCGTGCATTAATATTTGGACATGCGAAAGCTGTGTGCAAAGTGAGTGCCGCGCGAGCTCACAATCGATCAAAAGGAACAATGTGTTGATGATTCGGAGCAATGTTCAGCGATATTCAACCGAAATAAAGACGAATTTTTCAGACGACATGTTACAATGGATGAAACATAGATCCATCACTATACTTCAGAGTCCTATTGTTAATTAAATAGTAACTAGTTCACTGATTTTAACGTAACAAGGTTTTTTATTTATAAAATTTTTTCCAGTATCCGGCTTTATGAATATTTTAAGTGTCTAAGGAGACACGCTGTATATATTTAGAAAACAGAGTTTTTGAATTATTAATTCAATATTTACATAAAAATGTAAGTAGATAAACATCCTATTTTTATAAATAATCCTATTTTTATAGTTATCCTATTTTTATAAATAATATTAATACTTTCTAGTATGAAGTGGTTATGTTTGAGTGTTTTTGACGGTAATCGTACAGAAATCAAAGATATTTAACTTATACGTAACTGTATAGCGTCTATGGGAGAGGCTTAACATTTCGTTATAAAGTCCGTCTCCTGTTATAGAAAACGAGGTATACAACAATAGATTATCGATATTTGTACTCCAAATGTAAGATATTGATACCGTTTAATTAAAGCGTATGCACAATATTTTTAAAATCACATTACATTATTAGTAAGAGGGCCTCCATGCTTCAATATGTATAATATATTAATTGAATGGAAGAGGCCGATTCTTGGTGAAAATCCATTATTAAATAATAAACGAAACACTTAGTTTTCAATTTTCACTTATAATTTTATTAAATCTATTTACAAAACACATGACAGCTGTTTCAAACACACTGTTTCTTCTTGGGATGTTAAAGGCTGATTAGATGTATAAAATGAAATATAATAAAACTGTATATTATGAGTCTATTATAAGGTCAATAAATGCAAATGACAACAAAGTTTTAGAGGCCGTAGAAACTGAAATATAAGGAGACTTAATACTAAAACAAATTTAATAAAGGTGAGCTATTAAATTCAAGTTGGCTATTTAATAGAACATCATCAAATCTTAATTTATTAATTTCTAATTTTTCTAATAAATCTAATTTTTCTCCTTTGCCTATTTCATGTAAAATATTAAATTCTTTATTAAACTGTGCGATTCATCAAAAACATTATTAGCGTAATTCGATTTTTGTCTATTATAATTATAAGTATATTCATGATCTGATATACGAGCGGCGAATGTTCTACCCGTTTGTCCTATGAAAATTTTATCACACGAGCCACAAGTGAGTTTATAAACTCCCGATTTTTGCCATTTATATCTTTTACTCTTATTATTTTTAATAATAATCTGCCTAAATATGTATTTGTTTTGCAAGCTACAGTAGTGTCTTTCGATTTTAAGTAATTATACAGTTTTTCTGATTGTTTTTTAATGTAAGAGAGGGATGAAATTATTCTTTTTGTATTTTTAATGGAATAGACTAATTGAACAGCTTGTTTATATAATTTTTTATTTAATAATGAATCGCACATTTTTAATAAAGAATTTAATATTTTACATGAAATAAACAAAGGAGAAATATTAGATTTATTAGAAAAATTAGAAATTAATAAATTAAGATTTGATGATGTTTTATTAAATAGCCAACTTGAATTTAATAGCTCACATTTGTTAAATTTGTTTTAGTATTAAGTCTCCTTATATTTCAATTTCAACGGCCTCCAAAACTTTGTTGTCATTTGCGTTCATTGACCTTACAATAGACTCATAATATACAGTTTTATTATATTTCATTTTATACATCTAGTCAGCCTTTAACATCCGAAGAAGACACAGTGTGTTTGAAACAGCTGTCATGTGTTTTGTAAATAGATTTAATAAAATTATAAGTGAAAATTGAAAACTAAGTGTTTCGTTTATTATATAATGTATTACAATCGCTAAGTAATTTACTTTCAGAAACTTTATACTGTAAAGCCAATATTTTTTTTCCGTGTGTATGTTATCAATATTTTTCCATGCTTTTAATTCGTCACAAATCAGAGAGTCAGCGGTTTGAATCAGAAAGTAGGTGCGAAATCAGTCAGACATACGTCGAAGTCTCGGACGCTTTGACACAAATTCAACTTTTCATGTCTAATGAATATCATTTGCATGATTTAATAAATGTATTTTTTTCTTTAAAAATAAATCAACATCATTTCAAATTTGAATGTCATTTAAAAAAATATATTTTTAACTGAAATTTTTTTTATACTCTTGCATTAATAATATATATAATTTATATGAAGCATTTTAAATAAAGCATTTTTTATATTAAACAATATTTATTAATATCATATTATTTTGACACATTATCTGACATTCTTTATGTAAAATAATTAAAAAATTTAATTGTTCATCATACTATTATGCTTATATATATATATATATATACAGGGTGCGCCATCTAGACAGGACCTATTTAAATGTTAAATAACTCCGCCATTTTTCAGCCGATTTTGGAAAATGAACAAGATTTATTTACGATATACAATGCCATTTATTGACAATTCACTCAGAATACAATATCGATCAAATGACCACCTCCATTAGACACACAAAAAGCGGCCCTTTTTTGGGCATTTTGCATTGTATTTGACAACATTTCGGGCGTAATAGCAGCAATTTCCGCTGTGATATTAGCTTTAAGTTCTTCAATAGTCTTCGGTTTGCTGGCATACACCTTACTCTTCAAATAGCCCCACAGAAAAAAGTCCGGCGCCGTCAAATCCGGCGAACGAGGAGGCCATTCCAAATCACCCTTTTTCGACACAACGCGTCCCGGGAACTTGCTCTGCAAAAACTTGTCCGTTTCCAACAATCTTTGAGTAAGTTGCACTTTGTATGGAAAAAGATTGAGATCATCCTTCAAAATTCTTCTTAAAGTGGTTCCGCTCATGTTCAGCTGCTGAGAACGACGGCGATACGACACACTTGGATTTTCGGCAACACTCTCTCTAACCGCTTTAACAACTATTGGAGCGTCGCGGACGCGGTCGAATGGGTTGCGGGCGAGTAGCTACAGACCCGTGTTCAAAGAAATTTTTCGCCAAAGTACGAATTGTCTTGGCGGAAGGCGCCGAATGTCTCCCATATTTTTTACGATAAGCACGCACAGTTTTCACAGTTTAACGATTGTTTTCAATGAACAGCGCTACAATTTCAGCCCGCTTTTTTGGCGTAAATCGATGCATGACTAAAATGGCAATGACTGACGTTTCAGAATCTGGCTGATTTGTCAAAATCAGCTGAAAAATGGTGGAGTTATTTAACATTTAAATAGGTCCTGTCTAGATGGCGCACCCTGTATATATATGGAAGTAAGTAGCACCGCCTGCGCCAGATGGGACAGAAACTAACTTTGCTCTAACTCACGGTGAGGTACAAAATATTACCCAGAATGGTTTTTCTATATGTGTCTATATTTGTTTGTTTCCCCCTTATAGGTAACAGCGCTTATATTTGTACTTATGCGAGTGTTTATAAAGTACAACTTTTAATTAACCACAAGATATTGTTTAACGCAATTTTAGGTTAGAAAATCTCAAAAAGTTTAGGTTATAGTACAATTCTGTCGTGAAATTCATATTGAACCATTCAATAAATAGAACAGTTTACATTTTCTTTTTTTTGGAAAAATCTCATTCATTTCAAAGCTGTAATGAAATCAAGAAAATACTAAACTTTAACTAACAATATCTCTAACAAGAAAAAATTTTCGAAAAATTCAAAACGGGTTATGAAGGGTAAGACTGGTATTTTAAAACCCGTTTTTAGAAAAAAAAAATTGATTGATTGATTGAAAAGAAAGATTGAGTGTAATATAATCTCTAATATGATAAAAATCCGTGTTTTTTCCCACGTTTACGTTGGGATACATAGATTAAAAAGAAAAATTGAGTGTAATATAATATCTAACATGACAAAAATACGTGTTTTTTCCATTTTTACGTATATCTTAAGAACCTAAGGTGATAAAGGAATTCGAAGGTTGAATTCGGACTCAGTGCATCGAAAGCCTTCAGAATCCGTTGCTGCTATTCTTGCAATAAATCCTTGTAGACCTGTGTTATATACCGCATGAGCTTGTTTGGTTTATAAATCTGAATGAGGCTAAAAAGAAAACCATTTTATATTTTCAAGCCCATTTTAAAAACGTGATGTTAAGAAAAATTTACAAAAAGAACTATCATGCATGTCATTGAAAATTTTTTATATCTGAAATTATAAGGGATTAAGGCAATCTTTTTTTTAAGCGATCATTTATTTTTTAATTTTCAGGAAAATATTAATTAAATATTTAAAGTGGAGTAGTTTTTTTATAATTATTTATTTTTTATAAGATGTCGGAAAATTTAAAAAAAATTGTTAAGCCACCGTAGCTCAGTGACTATTCATTTTTAATTCTTAGTTAGCTGGTTTTAATCTGTTACAAATGACTTTTAATATAACCTCTTTGAAGGTACAGCTCTAATTTTCAATTTCCTGTTTATGTGCGCGCGTGTGTGTGTGCGCGCGCACGTGTCTGTATGCATACGTGCGTGCATAAATGTGTGTGTGCGCGCATGTGCCTGTGTGGACACTATTGTGGATTTATCTTGAAGAGGGTATAAAATATTTATTAAAATTTTAACTAGTAAAATTAATTATAAAAAATACAAGAATTAATTTTATAGATAACTTGATTTATTTATGATTATAATAAAATCTTTTTATAAATTTTCGTAATTAACATTAAATTTATTATTAGGCATTGTTAGGCATTTATCACTTAATATATTGTTCGACAATAATTCAATGTGATTATTTTGATTTATGTACTTTCGGTTAAATTTTGTAATTCTGTATGCAATTTTTATTATGATTATTATAATAATTATTAATAATTTTTTCTGTAAACTCTTAAAAATGCTTAGAAAATACAAATAATTTTTGTACTTTAATTAAAAGTTTTTTTGCGAATTAAAAATAATTAAACTTACACATATAATTTAACAGTTAATAATTTAAAAAAGGCCTCTCAACTAAAAAAAAATTCTTAACGCTTATCTTCGGCCTCAATAGGAATTAAAATATTGCACATTAGTTACAAAAAATTGTTATATGTTTTTAAATACGATAAATACTAAAGTTGATGAATAACACCTTACAAATATTTAATATTCACTACCGTTGGTTATGAGAATGGCTCATATGTGGATGGTATGATGCATGAGGAGGAGGAAGAGGTGAAGGGCAGGTCTGAACGAAAGGACTACCAGCAAGCATTGGGCTTGGACTTGAGCAGGGTACTAAATGCGAACTTGGCGGTGCCGCATGCGCATGCGCTATAAGATGGGTATGTTGAGAATGTGAAGGTAGAGCGTGCTGAGTACTTTGTGGACCACCAGTACTTGAATAGCCAACGTGCAAACTGCTTCCATGAGGTGAGCCGTATACCAGTTGTCTTACTTTCTGTTCATCTTCTGCAATATTATATGTTAATTCGGTTTCTTCAAAGCCCGTTGCAGACATTCGCTGATCTCCGGATGATCCTGATGTAGGTGGATCGGGACTATTTAAACAAGTTTGAATAAGTGCTTTTCCAGCTTCACTAGTAATCATAGGTTGTAATTTTCGAGTTGCAAATGTATATACATGACCAGTTTCACTAGCTACTAATAACATCACTTGAGTACCTGTTAGAGTTGATAGCTCGTATGCCTGTAGAAAATCAATAATCAATATATTACAATTTAATTGAAGTGAAATTTAAAAAAAAGTTATAGTAATATATGTTATAAACATAAAGAAAATTAAGATTAATGTATTATAAGATAAATAGAAATCACAAAAATTTATTTGAAGGGTTATATCTACTTATATGGAACATTATGGGACGTGTATTTTATATGTTTCTCACATAATAACAGTTTTAACATGGTTTTCTGAGAGTCAACATAAACGAAATTGAGAAGCTTACACCCAAAATTAAATCTGTTGACAAAGCGCAAAGACTAAAGTAAATAAAACAGGGAATTTTTCAACCAGAAGACTGAAATAAGAATTTAAAGAAGCGCATAAACATGTGCACATAGTAAATATTAAATAAGCCGATAAAATAAAAGTATATGCCATTATCGACGTATTTAAACATTAAACAATCCGCATGTTGTAATATACTATGTTACATTAAACACGATAATTAAAAAATGTGCACGCAACTGGCATAAGAAATTTAGTGTCTAATGCAAAACTCGTAGTAAAATAAGAGTTTATTAAATATGTGTAAAAGATGCTTAATAGCAAAAAAAAAAAAAAAAAAAAAATAAAAAAAGACGAAACAAAGAAAGTCTACTAATACAATTATTAACTCTTTCGTTACTACGGGCGACTGTAGTCGCTCTGCATAAAATGCCACCGACGTACTACGGAGGGCTAAAGTCGCTCTGAATAAAATGCCACTGACGCACTACGGGCGACTACACTCGCTCTTCATAAAATGCAATTGACATACTACAGGTGACTTTAGCCCCTCTGCATAAAATGCCGCGTATTGAATATATGACCAGCGACTGGAGTTATTTCACATCGAGTATCTTTTCCTGGAATCTAACATCAGTATTCCGTTTTTATCATTTGTTTCTCACGAAATTTCTCAAGAATAAAAATCACAAAAAAATGCGTTTTTGGCGCGGTGGCACGTTCAGCGGAAATAACGCACCGCAGAAGTCGCCCGTGGCGAAGGGGTTAAAAATAAGATTGTAATATTGTGAAGAAGTAAAGTTTGCACGTTTGTGGAAGATTATCTCTAGAATTACTAATCTGTCGCTAGAATTCTTTAACTGATAGAAAGCAAAATTATTCAAAAGTAACGTAGGCTATTTTTTATTGTGAAAAAATAGTTTTGTTAAAAAACTCTGTATTTGTAAATCAAGTCGAATAAAATACTAACCACTAATCTTAGGAACTAGTTACTAGTCCAACTTGGAAAATTTTTTTTGCGTTAGATAATCAAAATTTTGCACTAGAAATTAAATATAGTCGACAAAATAATTTTCTTTTAAACTGATTATGGGCATAGCTTTTAGATTTTTGTTGTGCAGCAATACTTGAAACAAATTCATATTGACAGTGTAGGTTAGTATTTATTGTTATAACAATGACAATTTATTAGCATCATTGTCAATGTGACGACAATATAGCGATTGTAATAACAAATAAAAAAATATCCTTAAAAAAATATCCTTACGTGTGCAAGTACTTGTTAGATTGATTTTCGGTGTCGCTGAGTTAAAATATTTCATCAGATTTTACTTTTTCAAAATGGCGGACTCAAAATAGCGACCTGGAACGAATGGAAATGAGATTTTGTATAGAAATAGCGTATGAGTACTCATTTTATAGGTTTTTAAGGTCACTTAACTTAAATTTATTATTATTTGTAACTAAAATTTCTAAAATCTAATTGTTACTCTAAAATCTAAATTTCTTAAATCAAATTGCATAAAAATTGAGTGTTTATTAGTTCACCATCTATAAATGTAGATGCCGACTCTCACCGCGAGGAGGTCAGTGGACTGAGCAAGATAATGTTGCATGTACTCGATAGTCGTATTTTTATTTTAACTTTTTGATTTCTTTTTTAATTTTTATGTTTTTAAAACTTTTTTGTTTTTTATGATGACAGTTATTTGACAATATTTAGTTTTACGTAGACATTTATACAAAAACAGTTTAGGATTAGGTAGTTATAATTATTTACATTGAGATATAAAAATCGTCAAAACAAGATAAACAAACATTTATTTCACAAACATCTCTAAAAATATTTGCGCGCTCTGAACACTTGTCATTAGCCTTAAAAATTTTCTGCGAAGCATTACTTATTTTATTACGAATAACGTGTATTTTGTCTTAGTATTTTTACAAATGTATTTATTGCAATCAAAGCAATAAAAGACAGTTTTAATTGTAGAGCATGTGCAGGCTCTTTATCTTTCCGGTACTTTAATTTCACCTAGTCTGATAAAGTTTGCAAAGAATGATTGGCATAAGATTTTTCTACACGCAAAGAAAAATTCTTGGCAGATATTTTTATTTCAATCACTATATTATTGTAAAACTAATTGACAAAACTATTGTAATAAATATTTTCAGAACAATCGAAGTTCACTTTTCCTCCTGCGTGGATCTCTAAGTCACTGCAGTGTTGATCAAGAAGATCCAGCAGCAGTTAATAAAAATAAGACTATCCTTTACCATTATGTAATTTGTTTTACTTTTCTCGGCATGATTTACAACATAGCTACCTTTTAAAGACATACTAGAAAGTTTGTATCAATTTATTAACCTTTTTTTTTCTGAATATTATATAAAGTAGGTTTTAACGGGTCTGGCAATGTGCGGCCGAGAGTTGACACGCAGTAGAATCACTTTTCCATGCCTCTGCTCATATTGTGGCCATTTTGCGCGTAGTGCTTGGCTCACTCGCATCAACTGGATTCGATACCATTGCCGAGTGATGGTTTCGTTTGGTTTCAACAGCTCATAATAAATAACGACGACCTGGTCCCACTAAATATACAGCATAACCTTCGCAGCGTAAATATTGGGCCGAGCCGACGACGTAGAAGCATGACCGGGCAGTCCCCCCCCCCCATGACTTTCTGTTCTTTGGGTTGCTGTAATGAATTCATTTTTCATCACTTGTTACAATACGATGAAGAAAACCCCTCTTTTTTTGCTGCTGAAGCAGTTGTTTACGGGCGAAAAAACGACGCTCAACGTCCCTTAGCTTCCAATCATAAGGAACCCAAATTACCTGCTTTTGAATCATTTTCAACGCATGCAATTGCTTGTAAATAGCTGGGCGGGTAATTCCTAATACTAAAGCAAGCTTATTTTCCGTTTGCCATGGATCCTCGTTGAGTAATGCTTCCAATTCAACGTTACCGAAGATTTTTGGCCTTCCTTCACGTGGATGGTCATCAATATCGAAATCACCGTTTTTGAAGCGACGAAACCAATCACGGCACGTTATTTCACTTAGAGTAGTATCTCCGTAAACGTTTTTTGCTTCAGCCGCCGTTTCCTTCAAATAAAAGAAGAAAAGCAACACTTCCTGCAAATGACGATTATTTGGCACAAAATGAGACATTTTCATACAAACAAAAGTATATGACTCCAAAACAAAATCACTAATGTATCAAAGCGATTTGTTTATTATATGTCTAAGCTTGCTTCATGACGTTTTGCATATCGAAATCGACAAGCACTTACTGCTGGAGCCATCTATTGACAAACAGCGGGAACTTAGTTGCACATCTAATATATAAACGAGCATGATATTTTGCAATATCAGTTTTTTCAACTTGCAAACAAAATTTTTGTAACATTTGCAAAACTGCACGTGATCCCAAAGTAGATCCTGACAATTTTTAATTATCAAAACAAATACATTTTCGTAGTAAATTGCAAAGACGAATAAAATTCAAATATAGTGTAAAAGGCCCATAATTTAATCCCACTAAGTATAGGTTTTAATCTCATAAATTGCTTCGTCTTTGCAAAATTTCGCAAAATATAAATGTATTTGTATCTAGTTAACCCTTTTGCTACTACGGGTGACTATAGTGACCCGCCAGAAAACGCCGCTTTTACACGACGGGCCGTTCCACGCAAGGCACTCTGCGGCGAGGACCGCCGTAGCGAGAAGGTTAAGATAAAAGTGACAGAAAAATAATTATGAAAGTGTGAAGAGTCGAAAGTGTATAAGAAGATAAGCAATTTACGCAAAAGGTAGAGTAGAATAAAACAGGATTTCTTAGGGATGCGTTAAATGCGGTTAGATCAATGGCAAAGAAGCATGCGCTTCTCAGGTATGAGGGTTGTCCCAGAAATACCCGGCCTAACAAAGAAAACACAAAAGTTTATTAATTATTGATAGAGAACTTTTTACTTCTCAACATAGCCTCCTTATAGTTCGATACACTTTTTTTAACGATTTTCGATAGTTTCACTACCCTGTTTGTAGTAAGACCCGTCGCACCCCTCAAAATAGTCATTTACTACTGACTTCATTGTTGGCAAATCTTCGACTAGTGAGTCATTTTTTAAAGTTTGGTAAAAAAAAATAATCCGAGAGAACTAAATTTGGCGAATAGGTAGCATTAGAAAGCAATTAGAACTTTAACTCTTTGATTTCGGCCATCGCGATAACGGATGTGTGAGCTGGTGCATTGTCTTGATGAAACAACACTTTCTTCTTAGCCAAATGCGGCCATTTTTTTCTTGATTTCATTACTCAAACGTTGCAATAAGTTCGCATAATACTCGTCGCTGATTGTTTTTCCTGTTTGTATTGTAGATAATTAATGAAAATTATCCCATGCCCAGCCCAAAAAACTGATGCCATGATTTTGCTTGCAGATAGAACTGTCTTCGCCTTATTTGGAGCCGATTCTTCCTTTCCAGTCTATTGTTATAACTGTTCCTTTGTCTCAGGTTAAAAGTGATGGAACCAGGTTTTATCCATGGTAATGAATCGACGAAAAAATTCGACTTTATTGCTGTGAAACAGTGCTAAACGTTTGATTACAACACCCTTACGACGCTGTTTTTGTTCCATTGTGAGCAAACGCGGCACTCACATTGCACACAGCTTTCTCATTTTCAAATTTATTGTTAATATTCAATGTACAGCGTTTTTTGAAATGTCTACCGTATCTGCTAGCCTGCGTATTTTCCATCGGCGGTCATCCAATACTATATTGTGGATTTTTTTCACCATTTCTGGCATGGTTACCTCATTCGGTCGACTACAGCGATGTTAATCTTGGCAGCTTGTACGACCTCGTTTAAACTTTATCATATAATATTTTACTGTTGTAAATAAAGGAGCAGATTTCCACGAAGGAAAATCTAACGCGGTTTCTACCATATATTGGTTAGACTGAGACCCTTTAAATAAAAGTATTGTATCACATAACGGTGACCAATTTTTGCCATATTTACACTGAGAGCGTTCACTGTTGATGGCTGCCAAACAAATACTTTACAACAAAGCGTCTTTAAACTTGAAACTTGAGCTTTATAAGATTCGTTCTTTTCACTCTAGACATTTTTTTAACTAACAACAGCCATTTACACAGTATGTCGGAAAAGTTCCCGAACTTTTGAAATAAAAAATCGATAATTACTAGGTTGTTCAAAAAGTTTTAAAAGCGGAAATGAAGATACTTTTTTTTGTTGGTGAAATCACTTTTATTACTCAGTATAATCTCCCATAACTTGGTCCAACGGTCTTCCAAATTGTTTATCCTATCACTGAAGTGACTTTCTGCAAGGCCTGCAAAATACTCCTCTACGACGGCTATAACCTCTTCGTTTGATGAAAAATGCTTCCCACGAAGGAATTTTTTGAGGTGTGGAAACAGCCAGAAGTCAGAGGGAGCTAAATCAGGCGAATAAGGTGGATGCTGTAACAATTCGTACTTCAATTCGGTTATTTTAGTGATGGTTTTTTGAGCTGTGTGAGCGGGTGCATTGTCTTGATGGCAAATGATTTTTTTCTTGTGCAAACCAGGTCTTTTTTCACTAATTTTTTCATCCAATTGGTCCAAAAGGTCACAATAATATTCAGAATTTATTGTTTTGCCAGTTTGGAGATAATCCACCAACAAAATCCCTTTTGCATCCCAAAAAACTGACGCTAACACCTTCTTCGCCGATTTCTGGACACGAACTCGCTTCGGTGCCGAAGTGCCTGGTTGACACCACTCTTTAGCCTCTTGTTTTGATTTAGGGTCATGATGGTAGACTAAAGTCTCATCCATAGTGATGAATCGACGCAAAAAATCCTTTTTATCCTTTCGAAAACGCTCCAAATGTTGCCCAGAAAGTCGCATTCGAACGTGTTTTTGTTCCATTGTGAGCGAATGCGGCACCCATTGTACACAGAGCTTTCTGAAACCCAAAACTTCATTTAAAATATGACTCACACTGCCTAATGAAATGTCTAGGGCCTCTGCTAAATCTCTCTCGTCAATCGACGATTTTCCAAAACCATATCCTGTACTTTTGCTATGAATGCTGGTGTTGATGCACTTTTTGGACGTCCTGAGCGTGGATCGTCTTCAACGCTTTTTCGATTACGTCTAAATTCTAAAACCCATCGATGCACAGTTGGAAATGAAGGAGCAGATTCCTTTAACACTTTCACCATTTTTGTATGAATTTCCGTTGCTGATAAACCTTCTGAAACAAAGAATTTTATCACTGCACGATATTCGGTTTTTTCCATTGTAAAAAAAATACACTGACACGTCAACTTCCAATAGCTTGTAAACAAACAATGATTTGACAGAGTGGAATGAAACTTTGGGTATGTTTATATGAAAGATAAAATATTAAAATGGCGTAAAAATTTTGGTTCTTCTACTGCTCTATAGATGTCGCTTTCAAAACTTTTTGAACAACCTAGTACATGTAAAGAAATTTATTCCAGTTAACTTCCAACATAGTCCCCTTTCCTAGATATACACTCATTTGAGCGCTCCATGAGTGATTCGAAGGCTCTCTGGTACTCCTCTGAAGTTATCGCTGTGAGACGCTCGGTGCAAGCCGCTTGAATGCTCGGTACATCTTCAAAAAATCGTCCTTACAAGGCCATTTTTAGCTTGGGAAATAGGAAAAAGTCGGCTGGAGCCAGATCTGGCGAGTATGGGGCGTGATTGATGCGTGGGATCTGATTTTCGGCGAGATAACGCTTCACAATGTTCGAAGAATGAGCAGGCGCATTGTCATCCAGCAAACTCTACGATCCTTGTACTCGGGCCTGATGCGATTAATCCGGCGCTTCAGACGTTTTAACACCTCTACGTAATACGCAGCATTCACGGTGGTGTTTGGGGGCACAAATTCTTTGTGTATCAGCCTCGTTTTAGTCGGTAACAGCTGTTGACGGCCGGCCGCTTCTCTCGTCATCTTCTAACGACTCTCTACCCTTCTTGAACCGACTGAACCACGTGTAAACAGTTGTACGCGACACTACACCTTCACCGTAAGCCGAGTCGATCATTTTTATCGTTTCCGCGAAAGTTTTTTTAAGTTTAAAGCAGAATTTAATTGCGCCACAATGTTCAAATTTCTCATCTATCGTAGAGCTTGCACCGGGGTACTAAACACACGTTCACTCAAGCACGTCTATCTCGGCAACTAATGAACGGATACTGGTGAAAAAATTCTCAGACACTCCAGAGGGATGTAGCAACATAGTACTGGTGTCGTCCAAGAGGTGGTGCCACTCGTACAAGCGCTACAAAATAAGTTCGGGAACTTTTCCGACATACTGTGTATATGTCAGATCGGGTACTTTTAGGATCACGTTCATAAACTAATTTATTGTATGTGCGTTCTTCAGACAAATTTTAACAATGACAGGTCAAATAGCTGGAAGAGAGTTATTAATAGATAAAAAGGAGGATAGAAGATATAAAGAGATTTCAATATTAAAATAGGTGACATAAGTAGCACACTAGTGATAAACGTAGAATTTTTATTATGTATGGATTTAGGTAAGGATGCAAATAAAGGGCAAAAAAGATAAGGTAATAAGTAAAGGCGATAAGGAAACGACAGACTTCATAGAAAATAAACGGTGTATAATTTAAAACGAAAATATAAAAGGGGATGAAAAAGGTAAATTCACATACTTAGGGATTAGAGGAAATTTAGTAATTGATTCTGTTATAGTTAATGAAAAAGTATAGGAAAAAATAAGTGCTTTTAAAATAGAGCAAAAAATAGAATCAGTCCATACACCTTTGGAAGTTATAATGGAAATAGGAAATAAAAATACAAATGTATAATAATATGATCTGAGGAGAATAATATGAAATCCCAAAAGAAAACTGCGAATATAAAGCTCATCTTACTTCCTTACCTCGTAAAATCAAAGTTGAATTTCGAAGATAAAAATATAAAGTAAAAATAGTAGAGTTGGATAAATATTAGTGTAGTCGGAAGATGGAATAACAAGCGTTTACATGCAGGGATAAAGCTAGATATTATAAAGACGGAAGAATTGTAACTGACGTTTAAACGCAACTAACCGAGGCTAGCAGGGACAAAGCTGGATGTTATATGAGGTTGGAATATTGTGAAGGATAAAACATTTAAATTAAAAAATGAAAAATTTGTGAACTCTAAATTTAGAAAAAGTTTAAGAATTGAAAATTTAAAACATAAAGTGAGGGTTCTATATTATTTTGCATTCAACATTTTTAAAAAGTAAAATTTGATGGTACATTTGAACTTAGCAACATCAAAACCTATAAAATGAGTACCCATACACTATTTCTATAAGATTCGTTTTCACATTCGTTTCAGGTCACTATTTTGAGTCCACCATTTAAAAAAAGTAAAATCTGATGACAAATTTTAACTCAGCGACCTCAAAAATCAGTATAACAAGTACTTGCACATGTCTTTAAGGATATTTTTTATTTCTTGTTATTACAATCGTCCTATTGGATCCGCCACATTGACAATAATGCTAATTTATTTTAATTATTGTTATAACAACAAATACTTACCGACAATATAAAAACCAACCTATACTATCAATATGAACTTGTTTCAAGTAGTGCTAGATAAGAAAAATTTAAAAGCTATTCTGACAATCAATTTCAAAAAAAATTTTTTTGTTAACTTTAGGAAGCCATATTTAATTTCTAGTGCAGAATTTTGAAATTCGAAAAGAGGAAAGAGTAGGTCTTCTTAGATGAGAAACCATTATAACCTTGCTGGTCTTCATTCGTTTTTCCTATTTTCTAGCCAAAATCCAATCGTCTATGAAATGTCTGTTTAGGACTTAACGGATTAAATATCTCCTTAACACTATGAGTATACGGAGCTGAACGAAACAAATTAATATGAACACATCTGAAAAAATATTAGTTAAGTTCAACGAAGTTTCTCTTGATTGCAGTCTTAATAAATTCCATAAATGTGTACCTTGGAATTGAAACAAGTGTATTTCAGTCTTGGTGGACACCAGAGGACAGCGAATTCCTCTGTCACTCCTTTGGGTATATACTAAGAGAAGTAACTCCCCAAGTATTCCGGAATATGCCTGCATAAAATTTTGTATAAAAGTGTCGCCATAAATTTTGTCTGCTAATATAAATACGTAGCCAACTGAAGGAAGCTTTGCAAGTGACCTGATGGTATTTTCTAATATTCTTCACATAATGCACACAAGAATTCTGTAGATTTGGAGTTAAGTGCAAAGTTACTAAGAGGCACTAAATATAAAAACAAATAAATAAATCGAATATCTAAATAAGGAAAGAGCAGCGTACAAGCGAGTCGTTTGTGCAGTTCTAGACAGGTTTACTTCCAAGAGAAGCTCAGATTTTATAGGATTTTGGTAAATTTTTTATGTCGAAGATCTAATGGCGCACCTCAGCATTTGGAGTGAATGTGAAAGATAGAAGCTCGAGCGTGGAGATACTTGAAAAAAGTGTACGACGCTTCTATAGAATGTATACATGTGTCTGCTTGGTTGCGAGCGTGCGCACTTATGTGAGTAGACAACTTTCCCCTCTCCACTGCGCTTTACTGTGAATAGAGAGGGTAACGCGAACATCGCTATGTGTGTGTACGTTTGTCGTATGCCTATGTGTATTACTATGCATTCCCTTTCCAAATAACCACATGTAAAAAAATAAGTACCCAAGTATAACAAAAATATAACACTGTTAACACCGTAATAATGAAATGAATTTACATTTTCAGAAACATCATCATTATTCAATTCTGTTTTAGTTATATAATAATTATTTTTTTCATAATTTAATGAAAGTAAATATATTATAAATACATTCTAATTTACGAAGAATAAGACAACAGTTTCAATGTCATACATTATCTTATTTTACGTAATTAATAATTACATATAAAATATACATAAACCATAAATACTTTATCTACTTAATTTTTAAATAGAATAAACAACAGATTAACTAAATTAATTATTTAATAGTTTGAATTTTACAATAATGACATTGTAAAAATATGTATAATCTTATATTTGTTATATTTTGATTATAATTTGATACGTAATAAGTTATAATAATAATTCATAATAATTTTTAATAAAAATATATAATAAAAAATTAATTAAATATTGTTTTTGGTATTAATCATAACTAAGTGCCGCGTTTGCTCACAATGGAACAAAAACAGCGTCGAGAGGGTGTTTTAATCGAACGTTGAGCACTGTTTCACAGCAATAAAGTCGAATTGTTTCGTCGATTCGTTACTACGGATAAAGCCTGGGTCCATCACTTTTAACCTGAGACAAAGGAACAGTCAAAATAATGGACTGGAAAGAAAGAATCGGCTTCAAAGAAGACGAAGACAGTTCTATCTGCAAGCAAAATCATGACGTCAGTTTTTTGGGCTGAGCATGGGATAATTTTCATCAATTATCTACAATACAAACAGGAAAAACAATCAACGACGAGTATTATGCAAACTTATTGCAACGTTTGAGTGATGAAATCAAGAAAAAATGGCCTTATTTGGCTAAGAAGAAAGTGTTGTTTTATCAAGACAATGCACCAGCTCACACATCCATTATCGCGATGGCCGAAATCAAAGAGTTCAAGTTCAAATTTCTTTCTAATACTACCTATTCGCCAGATTTAGCTCCCTCTGATTATTTTCTTTTACTGAACTTAAATGGCTCGCTGGTCGAAGATTTGCTAACAATGAAGAGGTAAAGTCAGCAGTTAATGGCTATTTTGAGGAGTGCGACGGGTCTTGCTACAAACAGGGTAAAAGCTATCGAATATTATTAAAAGAAGTGTATAAAACTAAAAGAAGACTATGTTGAGAAATAAAGAGTTTTCTACCAAACATTTATGTTTTCCCTGTTAGGCCAGGTATTTCTGGGACCATCCTTATATAATGAATGTAATAATAAACAATAGATGTGATTTTATAAGGAATTACAAAACTGCAAGGCTAGAAATAGAATTGTACATAGATAATTTTATATGTTTGTATGCTATTGTTAAATACTGAAATTTTTAAATATGTTTATGTTATGCAAAAGGTTCTATTATTTTCTTAGTATTCAGACCGAGTGAGTTTATTGGTTTTGTTTACAACTTATCCGATAGAACTGCTCATTTTAGTTTAATAAGTTATTTTATAAGTTATTTTCGGACTTACGAGGAGGAAATGTTATTTTCTTAAGCAAGATTACGTACTAAAATGTAATGTAATGGATTTGTTACAATACTCTGAATAAATAAATAAATAAATAATAATAAGAAGAATTGTAAATTTTAATTTTTTTTAGTTACAGCAGCTGAAAATAAGGTAAGGTTCGAGAAACTCATAAAATAGGGAAAATGAAGAACATTTCTTCGTTTTGGACGCCATATTGTGTCAGCGACATTTAATAATGATTCTAAACGTTTATATCTTTTAAATATAACTACCGTTTGCACGATAAAAACACTTGCAAAGTGATTGAGTATGGTTTTCACTGTCAAAATAATGTGGCAAAAAAATAATGCTCTTAATAATTCATGAATTTTATTTATTATTTTTGTTCAAATGCATGTACAACATTGTTTTGGAATTTTTTTAAGTCGCACCCTCCAAAAAGCACATTCAAGAATACTAGAGAAGATACTTTAAGAAAATTAATCCTATACTCAATGCGAATAAACGCCTAAGTTATACAGTCTGTCAAGTAAGAGCGTGGTCGACTTCACCGACAGGTAATAAAGGATTTCGCTCTAATTCTTTCGCGAGCCGATAGAGGGAAGCTTTGTCCTTGATGCATTGTCAACAAAGATTCAGTTGTCGTTGATCTTTTGAAAGAGAATCACGTTAAACGCCATGAGTGCTAAGTACGCGTCGCGCTACGAGGCTGTATTCCTCTGCATCCACCCGAAAGGTCCCAAAATGTCGCAATCAGCGGCTGCTAAATATATGAGAAAGTCAAAGGCATTTGTACAGAAGTGGATACAGCGATATAAAGTGGCTAAAAATGTCGATGATTTACCAGAACGTGGCTCGATAGTAAAAATAAACAAAAAAGATGTAAAAAGAATAGTGAATCTGTTTTCGCGGAATCCTGCTTTAACACTGCGGCAAGGACAAGCAAAATTAATAGCAAAAGGTTTAGATATATCCTACGAAACTATCCGAACCCATCTTCGTACTCATCATCTGAAATGGCGCAACACAATGAAGAAGCCTCTGTTGACTGAAAAACATGTGACAAAGCGACTCGCTTGGGCGCATGAGAATATTGATAGAGATTTTGAAAATGTCATTTTTACTGATGAATGTTCTATATCGGCACGTTCTGTCCTCACGCGAGCCTGGTCAACTTCCACCAATAGGCTTGTTTAGCGGACCGTAAAACATGGAATAAAGGTGCATCTTTTGGGCTGCTTCTCAAAGCAGGGATTCGGCACTTTGCACCTCTTTACTGACAACCTAAATGCCGAGAAAATGATAAAAATCTACAAAAAGGCTTTACTGCCATCTGCCAAACGATGGTTCATCACAAAAAATAAAGATTGGATTCTGCAGGAGGACAACGATCCTAAACACCGTAGCAAGCTCTGTACTCAGTGGAAGACTCAATCTGGCATCGTTACATTGGATTGGCCGTCGCAGTCGCCCGATGCAAACCCTATTGAAAATGTGTGGGCATATATTAAACGGAAGCTTTGTGGAAGACGCACATACACTTTGAAGCAGTTGTCTTACGAAATTTTTAAAAAAATACATATTCTTGCTATTTTTGAATGTGCTCTGCACTATGCAACAGTCTGAAAAACTCGAAAATTTGAATTTCAATTGTAAATTAATAATTAAAAAAATCCAGTGTTTTCGATAATGTTCTTTTTTTCTCATTAAGGGGGCAGTCTGGGTCTATTTTTTCAAAAAAATCGATTTTCTAAAAACATCATTTTTGGATACTATATACATATAGAATTAGTATTCAAACTGTTATTTTGGTCAGCAAAGCCGAGAAATATATATATATATATATATATATATATATATATATATATATATATATATATATATATGTATATATATATATATATATAACGCGATATAATGTAGCGTGCGCAAACGCGGTCAGCAGCTGCTTATTATATTCATATATATAATTGTATATATCGTATTCCCGCCTAATATTCGATACATATATGATTCTTATACGATTTTGCTATAGTGTACAAGTAGTTCAAGTTCATTTTTTATTTAGAGAAGTTATTCGAGAGCTAAATATAACGCTATATTTTCGTTTTCTCGGTTAGAGTAAAAATGGATTAAAAAAGTAAAAACAACAGCAAGTTGAGGAGTGATCGTACAAAAAAAAGAAATTTTTGAGGTAATCAACATACGAGTGAACAAAAAAAAAGTACTACTAGTGCTTCTGCTGAGAAAATAGCAAAACAAAATCCTGATTTTGAAGTGAATGTTGATCATACTTTGCAATACCATATAGTGAACTTTGCTTTGTTTTTGAGTTTGCAAAACATTTTAATGTGTAAAATTTGTGTGTATGTATATATATATATATATATATATATATATATATACACACACACACACGAAGACCTAACTACCGACGATTTGCTGAATCGGTGCATTGAAGCAAATACTCAAAATTCAAATTAAAGCGTCAAAGCTTGCGTTTGGCACATTGTCCCAAAACACATGTTCGCAGGTAAAAAAATAGTCGAAATCGCGACTTATTGTGCTGTTTGCACATTCAATGAAGGGTTTCTGCCTTTACTAAAAATTATGGAGGTAATGGGGATAACTATTGGTAAAAATGCGATTGATTTTGTGCATAAACGCGACGATGAAAGAATTCATTATGCAAATCGTCCTAGCCTTGATGCTACAAAGGAGCGCAGAACTTAGCTCAGGAAAGAAAAATCTGACGCTAATGATCTTTTTGAGGAGTAGCTTGGCATACTGTATGGAGCGGGAATTGCTGATTCAGCGTAAGATCTTTTATTTTAAAATTTTACATACATTTTGGTAAAAAGAAACTTTAAACGCGTTTTTCTCGAAACAACGTTTTTTGACCTGGTTGACACGATTTCGAAAAATCTATGTTACCGATTAGGCTGAAATTTTTACTGAGTATTCAGCACATGTGTAGTTTTAGCCCCTACCAGATTCAGAATTTTTTATAAATTTTTAACGATTTTATTAAACAATTTAATTGCAAAAAAGGGGTAAAAAAATTGAAAAGCCCGCCAAAATGTTTAATTTTGCTACAGGCTATAGCCAATCAATTATATTTCAACATGCCGTTCGGATTTTTTGTTTCAGATGCTCCAGTGAGGAGATATCATGTCAACCAGTTTTTTGGGTGCCTCCGTAATAGCCGCCATTTTGTAAATAAAAGTAAAAAAAAAAAAAATTTTTTTTTGAAATTCAATAGCTGCTTGTTGATGTACAAAAGTTTTATACCATTTAAATAAATATTTATATTAAAAAACAATTATTGAAATTTGGTCCAAAAGACCCAGACTGTTCCCTTAAATTTTACAGTAGAAAACAAATTACTTTTTGCTATAAAAAATGTGATAAAACATAGAGAGAATGTTTAAACTTTTTCTGGTCTCATTCTGATTCATTTTCATGTCTACGATTTTTTCTTATTATGCATGCCTTTAATTTTAGTTAAGAACGCCAATAAATACGCATTTGACCATTTACTCTATGCATAAACAATAATTACATATATTTTGCTTATAAAAGGATTCAGAAAATAAGCATACAGTTTTTCGGATACTTTTACTGGTTAGTTTCAAATATTTGACAATCATTTGATATATTACACAGCCACAAAAAAATCGACGTTCTGGCCCAGAGTTCAGACTATGCTTATTATACGTTTTTTGGGTTGCTAAATCCGAACTCGAGGTCCACTTAACCTCATTACTTCAGGATTTTTCATAACCTAAAAAACACTGATATTCTCAACAATCAAATCACATAGCCTTATGACTCAAGCTTTCAACGTTAAATCCAATTAACCAAATCTCAATAACATTTAACCCAATTCCGCCATCATACTTTATCCCACCTTCCCCGATAAAGAGTTTCCATGACTTGGGCATCTTGGTGGCAACATCCACCTCGTTAACAACAATATTTTTATATTCAGAACTTTCATTATTTTCCGAAAATTGATGTGGGACATCTCTGAAGCCAAGCTTCTCTTTCAAGAAGATTTAACGTAGATATGAATTTGGTAACTCTGAACATGGTTCGAATTTGTGGCACATGAAATACTCCTTCTTTCAATTTTGTATCAAAGAATTTCGTGAATTTAGTTACAAAATTTGCTGTTTATAACGAGAGCCTTTACAAATTGTTTCATGAGAACAAGTTTTATATGTGAAAGTGAAATAAAAACTTTTGATGGATCCACTAGAGACTTATTTATAATAATACTAAGACCTGGTTTTAGTCATGATCTCACCGTCCATTTTTTTATATCACTATGATGCTACTTTCTGTCTCTGCTATCCCACATAAACCATTAACAGGGATATTTAATGAATTCCAATTGCTGCTCAAGTAAAATAGTTATTTTGTATATCGTATATATATCGTATCAATACATATCGTAATTTTTAAATCACAACACATCAACTATTAATACTTTTCATACCAAATTTTTTCTAGAAGTACCTGCATATTGTCGTATTTGTCTTGCATGATAAACAAATAAACAATGGAAACAGGAGTATATACATTAGTATTGCGAACTAAGACCACTTTAAAACTTTTTTTTGAAGAATCGATGAAAAGTCTCCAATCCGAAGCTTTATATAAATTTTGTTTTAGATGACTTATAAGATATTCAATATCCATACAAAAAAACTAATGATAAACTCTGATCTTTTACAAAGAATTTACGGAACTCTGAATCTGTTTCGATAAATAGAAACTTTAGTTTTAGATTCAAAAAGATTCTTCTCTACGATTAACGATAGTAGAAATTTAGAACTACGGAAAATCTAAGGCTTTAAGAAGATCATGCAACTTAGATGAGAGATCTCATGATGGAACTACCGATCCCATTTTGATAGGTAACATTCTGATTCGCTAGAACCATTTTCATCTCTTGACAAATGCCTTTTATTAGGTTTCTTATATTTTTCGTTAATTCGATACCAAATTCGCATTTATTTCGTTTAAGTAGAACAGAAGCTATTACCGAATCAACGCGCAGTTTTAGTAATTTATAATCAGTTTTAGTAAGTTTTGAAGAGAATTGAAAGAGAACACATATTTTTTTCTTTTAAAAACAATTTGTCAATAAAAATCGGAAGATCCAAAGTAAGTTGCGAAAAAGTGCATATTTTCGCTGCTTCAAGATCGCTATATTAAATCCGCTATTAAAACAGCATTTTTGCGATTCTATTTTGTTTTAAAAACAAAAATTATCATTTGAACTTAAAAAAGTTCACAAAAGTGAATATTCTTGTAAAAATCCAGAAAATAACTAAATTTTTGCATTTTTTTGGCTGCTATATTGGATCCTCCATTTGAAAAATTAAATGATGCAGTAACCTTTTAAGTCACAAATATTTCTAGTCCTATTCCATTCTATTTCTGATTTTTTCTGAAAATTATTTTTAAAAACTGTGATTATTTCTGAAATTTGATATATTCTTTTCATTTTTCGTGATATTGTATAATATACAGCAACTTCATTTTTTCTTGCAATGCTACAAGCAGGTAAGGGCTCAGACTGAATCTTTTTTCATGTGAAACAGATGATTTATAAAAGTTTGTAGAAGTTGATTGAGATTTATAACCTTATTTTACAGGGGAAGTTGTACTAAATAATGTATCTACAATTTGCAGCGTTGCAAGAGTTACGCTTTTTTTAGGTTTTTTTTTATAGATACTAAATGCATTAAACAATGCAAATATTATTTGAATGTCGAAATTCTATGCCACCATTTTTTTTTTTATTTTCTATCAATTTGATAGTAAGATTTCATTATACTTACTTTGTCCACATAACCCATGTGTTTATTGTAGTCTTTTATAATCACAGGTGTAGGTATTGATTTTATTAAGTTATCTTCTTGCCTGTGATTCATATTACAAGTTCCTGCAGAATCATGAAAGTTTGACAGAAAAAAGGCAAGTTTGCTATCCATCCGTTTTATCCATGCTTGACCAGTAGAACAAGTACGAAAATTAATATCTTTTTTCATTATCAGGCATATGATCTTTTGGTAAACTTTTTTGATTTTTTTTATTGTTCTATAAGCTAATATGTTATCATTTTTAAGGATATGAGTAAATCGATACCTGTAAAAAAATTAATAAATGACCTTTAAAAATTGATCTGAAGGTGAATAGGTTGAAGGTCGTTGAAATTTTTACATTTTATTTAATTGATTGAGGCACCTTCGGTGTTCGTTGTGCCCAGGATACCTTTAAAATTCGATTTAAGAGTCTGGTAGGTTTTCAAGTATTTGATCTTGATTTGATCTACAGAAGGTCATCATCGCAGAATTTAAAGTATTATTGTAAAGTTTTCTGCTCTTTTTAAACCGCGGTCAAAATAGAGGTTTCCATTTAAAAAAATCATCACGACCTTCGATTAACCTTGAAAATCGCTTTCAAGGTCAAGACCATTAATACCACTTCATGCCCCTTTCTGTTCGATACAGCTTTTATTAGAAACATTTTTTTGTATCTCACTTTTATCGCGTGATATTTCCCATAATAAACTAAAATGGTCCATCCAAAGCCTTACGAACTTATCAATTGCTTCCTGATACCTACAGGACATATAGTTTATGTGCAGCGTGTATTTGTTAACAAAGCTTTTTTTGCGTTTGTCGGATTTTGCTAATGTTAAAAATGACTGAAAAATTAGATCAACGAATTTGCATCAAATTTTGCTTGAATCTCGGAAAAACTAGTTCGGAAACTATTCAAATGATGTAGAAGACTTTTTTTTTTTTTTTATAAGTGGTTGTAATCGTTTCCAAAGTGACCGCAGGTTCTAAATGACTTTCGACGACAAAATCGGATAATATCGAACGTGTGCGGCTTACGATTGAAGAAGATCGACGTTTTACTGCGCGAATTAGAAGATGATCTTGGAATACCAAAAACTATAATTTGGGAAATATTAACCTCAAATTTAGAAATGACACGTGAGTGTGCGAAGTTCATTTCAAAATCGTTCAGCACAGAGCAAAAAAGCTTCGCTTCGTAATCGCTCACGACAACTTAGAAATGATTGGTAATAATAATAATGTGCTTAAAAAGGTTATAACTGGTGATAAATCGTGATTATGATTATGATCCCAAAATAAAACAATACTCTTCACAGTGGAATCTCTCGTCTGAATTACGGCTGAAAGAACGTCAAAGTCGAAACAATATCAAGTCAATGCTAATTGTTTCCTTTTTTTTTTATCATTTATAAATAATACAAATTAATCCTGAATTATTTAGATTTATGATGTTCTCTGAGGCTAAATTTTATAGTGATGGTCAACTTAAAAAGCACAATTCCCACTGCTGGTCCAATCAAAATCCCCACTGGTATAGGGCGGTAGACTAATTCCTTAGGAATTGATTGCCAGTACTCATAGAGGATGCCGATTTGGAAAGACGTCGAAGAATGTAGTTCCAGCAAGATGGTGCAGCACCCCACTATGCACTAATAGTTCGTGCATTTCTGAATGGCACTTATAATCAGAAGTGGATTGGGCGAGGAAGTCCAGTTAATTGGCCTCCAAACACCCGATCTTACATCCTCAGATTTTTACTTATGGGACTACTTGAAGAATGTCGTATTTCAAGAACGCCCGACAACCAAAAATGACATGATGGATCGAGTTCGTCGAGCTTGCAAAGCGATCCCAAGAGAAACGTTATTAAGGACAGTACAATATTTTCAAAGGTGTCTGAATTTCTGTCTTGAAGCTAATTGAGAAAATTTTGAACATTTGTTTTAATATGGTGAGAGGCAAGGGAACTCATGTTAAACAAGCACCCCAGTGAGAGGCAAGAGGACTCACATTAAACAAGCACCCGAAAGGAAACAAGGTTTACTACGTCGATGCCGTTGTTTCTGGGTAACTCTAAAAGTAAGCATTGTTAGTTAAAAAAATCCTCTTGACTTTTACATAATCTTTAAATCTGAAGATGAAGGTAGTCAAAGTCGTTGACCTCTGATCCTACTAGAGCATTTTCCATTTATAAATCCATTAAGATTTGCAACAGAACAGCTTCTGTACAATTTTTTCATATTTGACCATCTAAAGGTAAATCTAACAGATTAATTAAGATTATTTTTCTACAATAAAATGTCTCCATGCTCAAAACATTTTCTGGATGATTTTTTGAATTTGACCTTGATTTAAACTTGTGAAAATTTACCGTAACTATCATTTCAAACGTAAAATTTCCCGCTTTTTTATAATCCAATATCGAAAATAGGGGTTTGCATTAAAACAAAATCACTTTGACTTTAGAGTAACCATAGAAATTGATCTCAAGATCTTAACCAATATTGCAAAACGATGGCCCCTAAAGCCCTGAGCAACTTCTGTCAGAACAAATTTTTTTGTATACAGCTTACTTTTCGGAGATTTTTGGATGGATAGGTTAAAATATAAGGGCAGTCCTAAAAGTACCCGACCCGACAAAGAAAACAGGAAAAAAATTGCGAAAAAGTTTTTTATTTTTCAACATATTCTCACAGCTTTCTCATGTCCAAATTTTCGGTCAAAATGCGATGCACAGCACTTCTTGAAATGCCTGCCATGTCTGCTATCTCGCGCACTTTTAGTCGACGGTCATCCAATACAATTTTGTGGATTTTCTTCACATTTTCTGACGTAGTGACCTCACTTGGTCGACCACTGCGGTGTTCATCTTGGCAGCTCGTACGACCTCGCTTAAACTCAATTATCCAATATTTGACCATTGTAAACGAAAGAGCAGACTTCCCCAGAGTAGAATCCAACTCGGCTTTGATATCGGTTGGACTCATACCTTTCAAATAAAAGTATTGTATCACATAACGATGACCGATTTTTTCCATACTTACAAATCAAGTGAGAGCGTTCACTTTGGAAGTCTGTAAAAAAAATAATAATAAACGTACCGTTATGAATTTTTCACATTAAGTCGTTGAAAGGTGGTATTGTCAATCGCAGTAATTGTTTTTTTAAAACTACCTGTATTCATAAGTCAGGTCGGGTGGTACTTTTGGGACTACCCTCGTAGCTCACCCTGTAAACATAACTATAACTACTAAAACACCAAGAGGTTGATACATTAAATTAAAATTTGTGTATGCCAATATATCGTAATAAGGAAAAATCTTACGTTTAATTTGAATTTGTAAATCTCTCTCTCTCTCTCCCTCCCTCCCCATCTCCCTCCCCCTCTCCCACTCTCCCTCTCACCCTCTCTCACTCTCTCTTCCTCTCCCTCTCACCCTATCTCACTCCCCCTCTCTCTCTCTCTCTCTCTCTCTCTCTCTCTCTCTCTCTCTCTCTCTCTCTCTCTCTCTCTCTCTCTCTCTCTCTCTCTCTCCCTCTCCCTCTCCCTCTCCCTCTCCCTCTCCCTCTCCCTCTCCCTCTCCCTCTCCCTCTCCCTCTCCCTCTCCTCTCCCTCTCCCTCTCCCTCTCCCTCTCCCTCTCCCTCTCCCTCTCCCTCTCCCTCTCCCTCTCCCTCTCCCTCTCCCTCTCCCTCTCCCTCTCCCTCTCCCTCTCCCTCTCCCTCTCCCTCTCCCTCTCCCTCTCCCTCTCCCTCTCCCTCTCCCTCTCCCTCTCCCTCTCCCTCTCCCTCTCCCTCTCCCTCTCCCTCTCCCTCTCCCTCTCCCTCTCCCTCTCCCTCTCCCTCTCCCTCTCCCTCTCCCTCTCCCTCTCCCTCTCCCTCTCCCTCTCCCTCTCCCTCTCTCTCTCTCTCTCTCTCTCTCTCTCTCTCTCTCTCTCTCTCTCTATATATATATATATAATCGGTCGAGTATCATCCAATAATGTATGCTGGGTTTCAAATTTGCGGATGGTATTGGCTATAGTGGTTTCGGTAGGTCGACGAAGCACACCATAAGTTGCTCTAAGAGCACGAAAAACATTTCTCACAGAACGCTGATTTTCGTAATACAGCTGAACAATTTGGATACGTTGTTGCGGTGTAAGTCTTTTGAAAAAAAAAGCCTATTGAAAATCAAACCTCATAATGAATCACCCTTTATGTATATATATATATATATATATATATATATTGGGTGTACAACTTTGCTTCCGCCGTTTTGCAATAGATGGCTGTAGCAGTAAGTGGTAGTTGAAATAAATAGATCATAGATGTCATACAATAAGCTTAGGTATTTGTAAACATAACGCCATCGAAATATTAGCCGATTTGTGTCTGCATCATAAAGTTATTCTCGATTAAACATGTCAGCTTACGAGCCAAATTCTCGTCATTTGCGGGAGGTTTTAATTTTCTGCTTTAATATAAAGAAATCTGCGACTGAGGCTCATCGAATGCTCTCCAATACCTATGGTGAGGCCGCTATTAGTGAAAGAACGTGCCAAGAGTAGTTTCAACGCTTCAAGAGCGGCGATTTTAACGTCGAAGACCAGCATGGCGGTGGAAGAAAGAAGGTTTTCGAAGATGCAGAATTGGAGGCATTACTTGATCAAGACTCGTGTCAAACGCAACAAGAATTGGCAGGATCATTGGTAGTGACGCAACAAGCCATTTCAAAACGCCTGAGAGTCATGGGAATGATTCAGAAACAAGGAAATTGGGTGCCGTGCGAGTTGAAGCCGGGAGATGTTGAACGGCGTTTGTGTGTTTGTGAACAGCTGCTTGCAAGGCAAAGACAGAAGGGATTTCTGCATCGCATTGTGACTGGGGACGAAAAATGGGTTCACTACGATAATCCCAAGCACAGAAAATCATGGGGATATCCCGACCATGCTTCCACGTCGACGACCAAACCAAATATTCACGGTTCCAAGGTCATGCTCAGTATTTGATGGGACCAGCTCGGCGAAGTATATTATGAGTTGTTAAAACCAACTAAAACAATCACAGGCGATCGTTATCGAACGCAATTAATGCGTTTGAGCCGAGCATTGAAAGACAAACGGCCGCAATACAACGAGAGACATGATAAGGTGATTTTACAGCATGACAATGCTCGACCCCATGTTGCGAAAGTAGTCAAGACATACTTGGAAACTTTGAAATAGAAAGTCCTACCCCACCCGCCGTATTCTCCAGACATTGCTCCCTCGGACTATCACTTGTTTCGATCAATGGCACACGACCTGGCTGACCAGCACTTCCGGTCTTATGAAGAAGTAAAAAATTGGATCGATTCGTGGATCGATTCAAACGATGACCAGTTTTTTCAACGCGGGATTCGTTTGCTGCCCGAAAGATGGGAGAAAGTAGTGGCCAGCGATGGACAATACTTTGAATCATAAATGTATTACCAGTTTTCTACAATAAAGCCTCGAATTTTGGAAAAAAACGGCGGAAGCAAAGTTGTACACCCAATATGAAGGGTGATTCATTATGAGGTTTGATTTTCAATGGGCTTTTTTTGTTAAAAGACTTACACCGCAACAACGTATCCAAATTGTTCAGCTGTTTTACGAAAATCAGCGTTCTGTAAGAAATGTTTTTCGTGCTCTTAGAGCAACTTATGGTGTGCTTTGTCGACCTACCGAAACCACTATAGCCAATACCATCCGCAAATTTGAAACCCAGCATACATTATTGGATGACGCTCGACCGATTAGACCACATCCAACACGTAGTAAAGAGAATATACAGTCTGTCAAGTAAGAGCGTGGTCGACTTCACCGACAGGTAATAAAAGATTTCGCTCTAATTCCTTCGCGAGCCGAGAGAGGGAAGCTTTGTCCTTGATGCATTGTCAACAAAGATTCAGTTGTCGCTGATCTTTTGAAAGAGAATCACGTTAAACGCCATGAGTGCTAAGTACGCGTCGCGCTACGAGGCTGTGTTCCTTTGCATCCACCCGAAAGGTCCCAAAATGTCGCAATTAGCGGCTGCTAAATATATGAGAAAGTCGAAGGCATTTGTACAGAAGTGGATACAGCGATATAAAGTCGCTAAAAATCTCGATGATTTACCAGAACGTGGCTCGATAGTAAAAATAAACAAAAAAGATGTAAAAAGAATAGTGAATCTGTTTTCGCGGAATCCTGCTTTAACACTGCGGTAAGGACAAGCAAAATTAATGGCAAAAGGTTTAGATATATCCTACGAAACTATCCGAACCCATCTTCGTACTCATCATCTGAAATGGCGCAACACAATGAAGAAGCCTCTGTTGACTGAAAAACATGTGACAAAGCGACTCGCTTGGGCGCATGAGAATATTGATAGAGATTTTGAAAATGTCATTTTTACTGATGAATGTTCTATATCGGCACGTTCTGTCCTCACGCGAGCCTGGTCAACTTCCACCAATAGGCTTGTTTAGCGGACCGTAAAACATGGAATAAAGGTGCATCTTTTGGGCTGCTTCTCAAAGCAGGGATTCGGCACTTTGCACCTCTTTACTGACAACCTAAATGCCGAGAAAATGATAAAAATCTACAAAAAGGCTTTACTGCCATCTGTCAAACGATGGTTCATCACAAACAATGAAGATTGGATTCTGCAGGAGGACAACGATCCTAAACACCGCAGCAAGCTCTGTACTCAGTGGAAGACTCAATCTGGCATCGTTACATTGGATTGGCCGTCGCAGTCGCCCGATGCAAACCCTATTGAAAATGTGTGGGCATATATTAAACGGAAGCTTCTTGGAAGACGCACATACACTTTGAAGCAGTTGTCTTACGAAATTCGTCGGATCTGGAGATCCTTGCCACTAGAATACGCCGTCAAATTAGTAGAAAGCATGCCTCAGAGATGCCAGGCAATTATGGACGCCGGTGGTGACTGGACACATTATTGACCGAATTGCATCATTGTTTGTAATGTGTACAGTGTATATATAAATATGAAAGTTTCATTAAATAAATTTTTTTATAAATTAACACAACCACGCTCTTACTTGACAGACTGTAGCGGCTGTAGCTGAGAGTGTGGCTGAAGACCGTGAAGAATCAATTCGGCGTTGTTCTCAACAGCTTGGTTTGTCGTACGCAACAACTTGGCGTATTTTACGTAAAGATCTTGGTTTTAAGGCATACAAACTTTAACTCGTGCAAGAATTGAAGCCGGGCGACTTAGGTTTGCGTCGTGTTTTTGGTGAATGGGCTCTGAATCAGATCCATAAAAATCCGCTGTTTTATCGGGAAATTCCGTTCAGTGATGAGGCGCAGTTTTGGCTCAATGGAGACGTCAATAAGCAGAATTGCCGTATTTGGGCTAAGGAACAACCTGAAGAGCTTCAGCAGCTACCACTAAAGCCACAGAAATGCACAGTTTGGCGTGGATCATGGGCCGGTGGAATAATCGGTCCATATTTCTTTTAAAATGAGTCCGGTCAGAACGTAACCGTCAATGGCGACCACTATCTCACTATAATAATGGATTTTTTGCTATCTGAAATTGAAGCCCGTGGTATTGGTGAACTTTGGTTTCAACAAGACGGCGCTACTTCGCATACAGCGAGAGAAACAATGGACTTATTGAGAAATCATTTTGGTGAGAACCTGATTTCACGTTTTTGACCAGTAAATTAGCCGCCCAGATCGTGTGATATCACACCTTTAGATTATTTTTTTTGGGGTTACACGAAGTCTCTGGTCTTCAGGGATAAGCCAGCTTCAATCAACGCTTTGCAAGCCAACATTACTCGTGTCATTCGCGAGATACCGTTCGATATGCTGGAACGCGTCGTCTAAAATTGAACCCTCATGATGGACCATTTACGGCGTAGTCGCGGTCAACATTTGAATGAGATAATCTTTAAAAGTAAATATCATAGATTGTTCTTTCGACTCACAATAAAAATTTTACTATAGAATTCAACTTCATGCTTTTTATTTAAGATTAAAAACCAAACCTCATAACGAATCACCCTATATATATAATATAATATTCATGGGAACTCATTTTTTCATTTTAGAACTCGAAATATACATAAAAACATACACAACTTGCAATTTAACGTATCAATTTTTTGCAGTTTTAGTAGTTATAGTTTTATACACTATTACACTTTGCAAAATTCGGTAAGGGTCTGTGATGTCATGAAAAAAAAATATATCACGGTTTCTCAAGCATTTTTATTCGTAGAATTCAAATCCGTAAAAGTCAAAGTAGTTGTACGAAGATGGGGTGAAAAGTTTCCGACCTGATAACGAAAAACAACTTTTTTTCGTGTTTATTTTTCTTTATTTTTCAACATAATCTTCATCAAGATTAATAAATTTTTATTAACGGTGCTTTAATGCAGTGATAACATTTTTATAGTGCGATATGTCAAATCCCTTAAAATAGTCATTTGCAGGATCGACGTCTTCCTTGTTGCTATTAAATTATTTACCTCCAGACCATCTTTTAAGGTTAGAAAACAAAGGATAGTCGCTGGGGACATAATCTGGTGAATATGGTGGTTGAGATAACAATTCGAACTTTAATACGTTCATTTTAATGATCGCAACAATCTACGAAAGGGCAGGTGCGTTGTTATGGTGAAACGAGATTTTGTTTCTTTGCCAGGTGAGGTCGTTTATTTTTTACTTCATCCTTCAAACACTGTAATAACTCTGCGTAGTATTGACCAGCAATGGTTTTACTCTTCTCCAGGTAATCAATGAAAATAATTTCTTTCTTTTCTCACGAAAAAAAAAAAAAAAATAATAATAATAATAATAATAATAATAAAAAGAATCACCATAACCTTATTTGCCGATAAAATTGTTTTGCATTCTTTGAGGTTTGTTCATCTGGTCCAATCCATTGTTCTGACTGTTGTTTACTTTCAAGAGTGTAGTAGTGAATCCAAGTTTTATCTACAGTTATAAAACCACGCAAAAATTCGCTAGGGTTTCGCTTGTACAGCGCCAAACTTGTAATTGAAACAGTTTCCTGGTTGAATTGACTATTAGCAAACGCGGCACCCACCTAGTACAGAGCTTCTTCATTCTCAAATGATTATGTAAAATATGACGTACACGTTCAGTTGACATCTTAGTAGCCTCAACTACCTCCTTTACTTTTAATCTGCGGTTCTTCATCACTACTTTATGAATTTTTTTAATCAATTTAGGGGTTGTGACATCAACAGGGTGTCCTAAACACAGTTCGTTAGAAGTGCTCGTGCGACTAATATTTAGAATCCCACTGTTTAACCGCTTAACCTTTTTAAATTCAGAAACCCACTGCTAAACCATTGAATATGACGAAGAAGAGTCTTTCAGTGTGGAATCCAGCTCTTCTTTGATTTATAATGGTGTTAGGCCTTTTAAATAGAAGTATTTGATTACCGCACGCTTCTCTGATTTTTCCATTTTTACGTAAGCAATTGAGAAGTTTCGTTCCATCAGCTCTTAAATGTACACTAACAGAGCAATTGACCTGAAAATTTATATACAAACTAGTGGGATGCCGAGCTACAGAATACAAGCCTAACACTTAACCTGCTGGTGCCATATCTAGGTCAGGCCGGAAACTTTTCACCCCGCCATCGTATCATTTGTAGTTTTTGTTTTATTAAAAAAAAAAAAAAAAACTATAAAAGAAACCTTGAAAAACCAAATTTTTCCTTTATGGCAGAACCCCATAATCTGACTTCAAATTTAGTTTCATCGATGATAAATACATAAGAATACACTCTGACAAGAAAGTATCCGGAAATTCTCATTTAAATTGCCCGCGTTGAGTATTTTTAAGTATTTGAAGTTTCTGTATGTTGGTAGGACTGTCCGTAATTACTATGCCAAACATGAGTGCAGTCTGTCAACTAGTTTGTTTACGACAGCTGTTGGAACCAGTCGACCTCAGTGGTAGTCTGCGAATGTTACAATGGAAAAACGATAAAGCACCATCTCATCGAGCCACGATTATTAACGATTTTAAGACCAAACACTCGATAAATACCATCGACCAGCCACCTTATTCGCCTGATCTAGCTCCGTGTGACTTTTTTCTTTTCTCCAGACTGAAATTACCGCTCCGGGGAATCAGATTTGACTCCATAGACGCCATAAAAGAAAATTCGCAGAAAGAGCTGAAGGCCATCCCTGAAAGCGCCTATAAAATATGTTTCCATGGTTGGAAAAAACGTTGGCACATGTGTATCGCTTTAAATGGAGCATATTTTGAAGGAGATTCAATAAATATTGAAGAAGTTTGATATTTTTGCGTTTTATTTCAAATTTCCGGATACTTCTTTGTCAGAGTGTATGTAAGTCTAGTCGAATGTACAGATGTTCTTTTTTTGTGTGTCTGCGTAATTTTTTTTTATTTTCTTCGTTACTTAAAAAAATTCTACATTTTAATAAAAAAGAGACGCGTTTTTCATCAAATAATGGATGTTACAAAGAATTAATATTTATCGTTAAAATTGCAAAGCAATATTATTCATTTATTTAATTAAGTTACTTATTTCTTTATCTGGTTCCTTTCACATCTAAAACACTGTATAGTTCTTCTCGAAGGCATCCATATTGCGAAGGTATTTATATAAGCATTGGCTTAAAATAAAGGCAGTCCAGCTCGTAGAATCATTGTGATTCTAACTTTTGATTAGTAGTTTTATTATAGGAGCAGTTTATTGTGTTTTCCGATATACCAGCAAGTAATAGAATACATATTTAATGATTAATTTTATGTATTAAGAAACATTTTATAAGTTCTTGCTTAAAAGTTTACAAAAATTAATTATGAGACTATTAAAATACAATAGTAATTCTCTTTCAGTAAATCTTACAAGTGAAAAAAATATGAATAAGCTTTGCAATTGTTTCTTATTTATGATAAAGAAAAAAAGGATTGATGATTGGAAAAAAAATTAAACTAATAATAATCAAATCGCAAGAAAATTAGCCAACAGTAATTTAAATTTTACGTAAATATTTAAAATGCAAATAATAAATATATTATTATAGAGTTATTTAAAAGACGCTGCTCTGCAATAAGAATGTTGATCGAATTGCAAGAAAATTAGCAAACAATAATTTAAATTCTAAGTAAATATTTAAAATGCAAATAATAAATATATTATTATAGAATTATTTAGAAGACACCGCTCTGCAATAAAAATGTTGAGTTAGTCAATAATGAAACTAGATTTATCTAAGATTAAGTTCCAAACTATACTTACAATTCAAAATAAAATATACTATTTGAATGAACGCGTAGAGAGTGGATTCAATGTTTTCAAAGTAGTACATGTAGCCTAAAAAATAAAAAAATTACTTGATAAAAATTAATTTAAAACGCTTCTAAAATTTTTAAAAATAGTAACAGGTCGGCTAAAAAGTTCGTAGGCTGAAAAGTTCGTAGGCTGGCACTTAGATAGCGTTACTAGAATTAAATCCATGTGATTTTTGATTAGTATCAACCTTCAAACGATATGTGTATAAATTTGATGGCTTTCGAACAATTGGTTTGTGAGATATAGCATTGTGAAGCAACTTTTGTAATTGTAAAAAAAATAGATAAAGAATTTTGTGTGTTAATGAAGCATTGCTTTTTGTGAAAAAAATACTGTTGAAGCCAAGGCTTGGTTAGATAAACGTTATTCAGACTCTGCACCAAAGAAATCAACCGTTGAGAAGTGGTTTGCTAAATTTAAACGAGGCAAACTGAGCGTCGAAGACGATGCACGCAGTGTACGCCCGAAAGAGGCTGTTACCGACAAAAACATCAAAAAAGTTCATAAAATAATTTTAAATGATTGTAAACTAAAGTTGATCGAGATAGCTGAGACTCTAAAGATATCAAAGGAACGTGTTGGACATATCGTGCATGAATATTTGGATATGCGAAAGCTGTGTGCAAAGTGGGTGACGCGCAAGCTCACAATCCATCAAAAGAAACAACGTGTTGATGATTCGGAGCAATGTTTAGCGATATTCAACCGTAATAAAGACAAATTTTTCAAACGATATGTGACAATGGATGAATCATGGCTCCATCACTACACTCCAGAGTCTAATCGATAATCAGCCGAGTAGACTGCACGCGATGAACCGAATCAAAAGCGTGGAAAGACGTAATAGTCGGCTGGCAAGGTTATGGCATCAGTATTCTGGAATGCGCATGGTATAATATTCATCGTTTACCTCGAAAAGGGCCAGACCATTCACAGCCATTATTACATAGCATTGTTGGAGCGTTTGAAGGATGAAATGACGAAAAAACGGCCCCATTTAAAGAAGAAAAAAGTGCTGTTTCATCAAGACAGTGCACCGCGTCACGAATCCATGAAAACGATGGCGAAATTGCATGGATCAGGCTAAGAATTGCTAGTCCATCCACTGTATTCTCTAGATCTTGCCCCCAGTGACTTTTTCATCGCCGAAACTGAGGCCTATTTTGAGGCTAATGAGAAATCATACTATAGAAATGGTATCAGAAAATTATATGACCGTTATAATCGTTGTATCGCTCTCGAAGGTAAATATATTAAATAATAAAATCGAATTTTACCAAAAAATGTGTTTTACTATGTTCGCCTACGAACTTTTCAGCCGAACTGTTAGATGTGGCTCAAATAGTCAAAATGCTTTACCATGCATTTTATGTCGAAAAAATAAGTTACTTTAATTTACTTTTTATTGATTAAAAATTTATTTATTTAACCTTTATATACTAAATTATATTGACTAATAATCTTTGATTAAAAAAAAACGCTCGGAAGATCTAAACTTGTTCAATTACAACTGGCTTCATCAAGCTAACAGTCGTTTGAAAATAATTTTAATATTTAATAATTTAGATTAAAAAAAAAGTGTTAAGAATTTTATTCAATTTTTTTCTGTACCTAATATTAAAAATATAAGGTTCATAAAATATTAAATCCGAATACACATGCATGTTATATTTTAAAAAAATACTTTGTACAAGTACTTTATCAGTGTCATATTTTACTTTGACAGCTTTTGTAAGTGACACTATCCAATTAAGTCGACGGTTTCCTTACACATAAAAAGATACTAAATCAGATACAATTTCGATTTTCAAATAAAAATTCTTCAAATTTGATATTAAATATTTTGAAAATTATGAAATTTGCTTAAATTTTTAAAACTTTCCAAATCTTAAACTTTTATAAATTTCAACATTTTTTTTAAAACTTTAAAAAATTATTTTAAATTCATTATTTCTCATTTTTTTAAATTTTTTTCAGTAATAACGAATGTCAAGATACAATTCAAAGTATAATAGGTAATTACTTTTCCATACTTTACAACTTTAATGTTAAATTCATTGCTCTTTCGGTACCTGGGGTTAAAAATAAATTTTCTTATTTGAAATCAAAAATAAATTTTTTAATGGCCTTAAAAATTACATTTAAGATAGAATCTCAGATCACTATTAGTCATCTAATTTCTACAATTTTCATTTCAGATGTTTCACTTTATACCTTCATTCTAGAAAGTTTTGAGAATGAAACCTTTAAAATAAATCCCCCGGTGTACAAAAATTTTTGAGTTAATAAACCTAAATTGGTGAACTCAAATCAGACTAATTTTTGTTATTTAAATGAAGCTTTTAGAGGTAATTCATTCTTACACACAGAGAATCTGAATTAAGGGGTTACCCCCACTTGCGACTTTGAAAAAATCGATTTTTTGTTAATTGCATTTTTTTGAAGTATAAGTATCTGAGAATATGACCTGGAAATTTCAAGTCGATCCGAACAAAATTGACTGAGATATGAGCGTTGAAAGAGAAGAATCCGTTGTGTAAACAACCGGCTAGTCTGACATCTGGCACGCTCGACCCTCTCGACGGTTTCAGTCGATTGTTCGACGACAATGGTCATATACCTGGCATTTACAACGTTTATATAATAAACTGGAATTTGTAGAAACGAATAGATGACTCTATGTAAGTTTACAAAAAAAATTATTTTCTTCGTGTAAACTGAAATTAAAACTTTAAACGCGTTTTTCTCGAAATGGCATTTCTGAAGTCGGTGACCAAGATTACTCGAACACTAATGAACCGATCTTCTTGAAATTTTGCAGGCTTATTTAATACATAAAAATGTAGTCTTTAATCGTTCAATTTTTCGTTAAAATCGAACCATTAACTTTGACAGTCCGCCATTTTATGAAAAATAAATATTTTTTTAAATCCTTCGATTAAAGACTAGTTTATACTTATATTTAACTAAATCTATCCACATTTTTTGTTTCAGATGATCCACTTTGCCGCAATGTTGGTCACCGTAAACCGTATAAATAACACTATTTCATTGGCGGCCATTTGCCACTTAACAATGTAATATTTTGCAATAAAAAAATTACTGAAAGTTTTTCAAGATTTGTTCTTTAAGATAATATAATAATCGTTTAAAAAAGTTTTGTAGTTTTCTTTAAAAAAATTCATGAAAAAGGCCTTTTTGTTGAGCTACAAGTGGGGGTGACCCCTTAATGCCATAGGTGACCTAAATGCTTTATTTTAATTTGAATAATTTGTTAGTTAGAAATTGAATTTAATTAATTATCGAACTGAAAGCTTAAATTTATTTCTTATTTCAAGAATTTTTCATACGAAGTAAAAGAACTTAAAGTTTTAATTTAAATATAGGTAATTCATAATCATAGTTTTAAAATTCATTTAATATAATTGGAAATTTTAATTTGATAGTTTATTTAATTTTTTTTTATTTAAAATTTGTAACATTCAGTAGTTTTTTAATATTTAAATTTATTATGAATATTTTAATGAATTTTGGCGATCTCATTTAGTATAGTACTAAAAAAGCATGAAAAGTAAAGAAAAAAATTAATATTTAGCACAATAATATTAGTATAAATTAGACAATAGAATAAGTAAATAATAAAATTATATAATGACTATAGGTAATTCAAGATAATATGTTAACATCAGAAAATATTTCTATGACACATTTTTTTTAATTCAAGCATTTTTATTAATCATTTTCTTATAAGAATATTAATATTTTTAAATATTGATATTATAATCAATATTATATTTTTTATATTAATTAAATTAGCATTACCTGCCTTTTATTATCAATTTTTAAAACTATAACTTAATGTGCAACGTTGCTAAAATCTAACGTTTACTTTAGCTACAGTTTATTTTTTCATTTATTTTTAAATTCAGAAAAAGAAGTTGTGTTGATCACATCAAAAGTCTAAATGAGGAAAAAGCAACACCTCATTAAACTTGTCACGCAGCTCTTAGGAGTTATATATTTTCAAAAGGACTGAAGACAATAAAGAACTCTATTAAACTTTTTGGTTATGCCACGTGGGTTTTCTACAATAGTTTAAAAATGTATCATTCATGTACAGATAGAACAAAACAAGTCATAGAATAGACCGCTATGGTACTCTTAGGGTGGTACTCTAAGATTAAAGCCAGCTAAAGTTGTAACGACTGACTGCACACTTTCTAAAAAATAGAAGTTGAACCGCTTGAGAGCTAGTTATTTTCATTAACAGTAATATCATCACCATTTTTTGTATTCATCATCGAGGATGACGACTCTATCGCGTGGATTTAGATGGCTACCAATTAGCCTCTTTTGTATTTTGTATTGTGCCTGTCGACAAAGTAGTTATGAACTGAGATAAAGTGATTCGACAAAGTACCGTAAGATATCGTTAATTAGCCTCAGCCATCGTTGTTAGCGTTGCGAGGCGTTTTAGAACCACGCAACACAAGAAATTTTATCTATTATCAATCAATCGTGTAACAAATACAGCCTTTGTAAAAGAGATCAGATGGACCTATCTTGGATACATACGAAGCTTCCGCACTATTGTACTCTTGGGTTGTAATAATTAGTACGCGTTGCTCGATAATTACGAGAATTTCGTGCAAGAAATGTGCAAATTTTTTCGTTCTGGAGAAGTCGTTTTTTCTTAATATCGCCTATGCTCTGTTGCATGTTCCGTAATTCTAAAGCTGCAAAAGTGGCAAGAGTGGCCATTTAGGTGCCTCAGGTGCTCCAGCCGATTTTAATTCGCGAAAATCTTTGCTGCATAAATTTGTTACGCTTGCGCGAAATCACAGTCCACCTTGAAGACTTAGCACCCAACAACTTGAGCTTGCTGCTGCGCTTCAACCTTCAGTTTCAACGCATATGAATTCGCTGTTATCTGTAAAGAGATCATATGTATCATCAATGCAGCCGTGAATCAATACTAATGATATATCTACTCGTATCGTGCCATGCGCTGAAATCCGTACGCTGGAAAAAACTTACGGGAAAGATTTACTGCAAAAACCTAAATCGTTTGAGTCGTAATATTAATGAAATCAATTAAGGTATTGGGCTGCAGCAAGGATTGCAGCAAGTGCAGCTTGCAAATTTATTACGCCCATGTCGTAAATTATACAATTAATTAAAAATTGAAATTCACGTAAAATCATTCACGTAAAATATTAGAAAAATATTCTAACACGGTTAGAATTCGTACATACTTCTTTAGTTATAATTGTAAATTCCACTTCACAAGTCACGAGTGAAAATACTAGTGATAGTTTACAACGTTGCCGTACTATATACGTCACAATGTAACTTTTTTAAATGTATACAATATTTCGAATTAACAAAATTCTACGAAAAAATTAAATTAAATTAAATATTTATTTATTAAATTATATACTGTTCTTACAAAAATTAAATAATTTGACAAGATTTGATTGTATCATTTTTACTTATCTAAAGTTATCAATGGGTGAGATATAGATGTACTTAGCATAGAGCAAATCTCCACACTAACTTATCCCCTATCACATTTTTAACAACCTTCAATTTGTTAACCATACGTGTACATCATTCTTTTCAGAGAAGTTCATTCATTTGTAAACCTTTATATGAAATTGTTTTTAATTATTATAAATATATGTAAAATCAATACTATAAACAGAAAAAACTAAATAATAAAAATAAAATTAACTAACAAGAAAGAAAAACTAAAAAAAATAATATAGAAAATAATAAATTGTACAACAGGAAAATTAAAATTCTCCCACAGATCAATAAATTTAATACATATACTTTCGACAAAAAGAACGAAGTTTCACTTCTGTCTAGCATCCGCCGACTAAGAGAGCAATATCCAGCTGTTCTTCTAAAGTAGTTAGTTCAGAATAGATAGTTCTGAAATTACTGTAACAGGACGACCTGATCTAGAAAAATCATTCTAATCACGTTGAAATGTGCAATTATCCTTAGTACAATCGACTTGGATATCTGTTCAGCTCTTACCGTAAAAGTATTCTATTTCATCATAAGAATAAGTATTCGTTTACGTTCAGTGAGAAGAGATGTTATATTAAAGTGTAAGAAAAATCTAAGACATTTAAGAACTCAATTAACCCTCCGTCCATGTCGTGGGTCTTTTTCGTCCGGGCGAAAATTTCTACCTGAAATTTCTCGGACACCGGCGACGGTGGCGCCATTTGAGTGTTACTGAAAAAAAGTTTAGGTTTGAGGGTCTGTGACCGCGCGGGCCCAGGTGTGGCAGTCAGTTATACGCGAAACGCCAAGCAGTGCAAATATCAGAAGGGACGTTTTCGACCCACGACATGGATGACGTAAGTAAAAATGATAATTTTGTTTTTTTGTTTTTTTCATCAAATATGCATATTTTTGCATTATAAACCGTAAAAAAAATCCTAACTTATATATTTAATTTTAGGAGAGTACTACAGGAGTTAGAAGAGCGGAGAAGGTTTATTCACTCCGAAATCGTGAGCCAATCGATTATTTTGGTGGTGAAGCATCGGACGACGAAATTGATAATGTCCTAGACGAGGAGGAGTGCAGTAGTGTCGGTTCTTGTGAAGAGTATAGCAGTGTCGACGGTAGTGACAATAATGATTCCGATGAAGCGGAGCCCGAGCAAGAAGATTCCATCAATGAACAGAGAAGTGGACGGAAATATCTTTACGGCAAAGACAAGACAAAGTGGTCAAAGAAGCCACCGGAAACCCGAGGTCGACGATCTGAACCTTTGGTAATGCACTTCGCTACTCCAAAAGCTGGAGCAATGAATGTAACCACTCCTTTGGAGTCATGGAATCTTTTTTTTACGGACTCCATTATGGATATAATCGTTAAATATTCCAATGAAGAGCGAGAGAGGAAATTGCCAACAATGTCCGAGGATTCGCGCGCTAGATATGCGTTTCGTCCTGTAGATGTGATTGAGATACGAGCGTTCATCGGCCTTCTGTTTTACGCCGGTGTTTTGGCACAGAGGAAATCTTTACTCGCTGAAATTTGGTCGACGGAGTATGGTATGAATTTGTTCGTGTCAACAATGAGCGCGCAACGATTCGAATTTATTTCAACAATTCTACGTTTCGACGATCGCAGCACTCGCGTCGAGAGACGTGAAGCAGATGCTCTAGCGCCAATTCGGAAAATATGGGACTTGTTTATCGAGCAATGCAAAATTAATTATAGTCCTTCAAATACTGTAACCATCGATGAGCAATTATTGGGCTTTCGAGGAAAGTTTTCGGCGAGAGTGTACATAAAATCGAAGCCAGCGCGTTACGGTTTGAAAATAGTGTGTATGAACGACGCGAAAACATTCTATATGATAAATGCCCTCCCTTATACGGGTAAAGTAACGTGTAATCGCGGCGAAAAAGTTTGCGAATATTATCTTCGAGCTTTATCGGAGCCTATCTGGCATACCGGTCGTACCATCACTTTTGATAATTGGTTTACCACCATTACAGCCTGTAATTTGATGAAAAATGAGCGAGGCTTAGACGTCGTCGGAACCATAAGAAAAAATAAACGCGAGATTCCAGTTTCATTTGTGAGGCCAGTAGCGATCGGTACTTCCCGTTACGCGTACGACCTTGGTAAAAAACTAACTCTAGTTTCTTTTACTCCAAAAAGAAACAAAGTCGTTCTTTTGGTCTCGAGTCTTCATAGAAGAGGCGTTGCAGGTACATCGGGAAAACCAGAAATTATTGAATTTTATAATAGCACAAAGGGTGGTGTCAGTACATTCGATAAAATGATATCGAGCTATACCGTAGCGCGAATAACGAACCGATGGCCCATGAGACTATTTTTCGGCATGGTCGATCAATCGGGTATCAACGCGTTAGTCATTTATAATTTAATTTAGCGAAACGAGAAGCTAACACGAATGAATTTCCTCAAAAAATTATCTTTACAATTAGTTCGACCGCATATGGAACGTCGATGCAAAATTCCAAATATTCCGAGATCTCTAAGACAGAGCATTCATCATATTTTAGGTAATGACGAATCCAGCGTCGAATATCCGAATAAAATAGAAAAACGACGACGATGTTCCTTGTGTACGAGTAAAGATGATAAAAAAACAAACCAATGTTGTGGTCGATGCGGCGTCCCGGTATGCGAAAACCACCGAATCAACCTATGTTCACATTGCATGTAAATGAAGAAACATTTTGTCGCTTCATTTTTCAATGTTATTTTCAACTTCGTAATATAAATAAATAAAAAAAAAAAAAAAAATCCCTCAACATTGAGTGTTTTTCTCTTCGATACCTCGTTCTAGCCTCCCAAAAATACGTCTATGTTCCCGTTGATGAATAGGGTATCTGGTTCAATGCTACAATTTCCCAATATTTTTTTTCTCAAAGAGCAACCTTTTTACTTTTAATAACCGCTAGTGAAACCTTTTTTCGATGATTTCTACTCACGCTGGATTTAAATGAAAAAAAAAAAAATCTTCACATTTTTTTTGATATTTGATAAAAAAAAAAATATAAAATATAGAAAAAGTGGAAAGTTTCCTTTGCAGGCTTCAAAAGTAGAGTCTAAAGATTAACCAGGAATTTTTTCAGATTTTTCCATAAATAATTGAGAGTGTAGTAGCGCGACGGGCAAAAACGACCCACGACATGGACCGAAGGTGCCAAAAAACACGACATGGACGGAGGGTTAATAACAACTTGAATTGCCAAGAAGAATACTCAATGGTGAACATTAACATTGATAAACGGCTAATATTCACTTATCGTAAGTAAAATAAATTCGATTTAGAGATAGAATTACAGACATGTCAGAATTAAATATTCAAACCTTGTTAAATGCACATTTCAAATCATTAACGTTTAGAGGACCAGAAAACAACCTTTTGCAGCACACTTTTTTTTAAAACATATTCAAGTCACAATTATTACTCGGAGATTTTTTATGTGACTATGAATCTGAAGTTAGAAATTAAAAGTTTTTAAATCCAAGATGGCGAATCGAAGATGGCAGACCCTTTTTCTGCCTCAGTTTTTGTACCATATTTTTTATGTTAAAGTTGTTATTCGGAGATTCTTGTAGTCATAATCACGAATCTAAAGTAATGTCAGTGTCATTTTGCTTACAAGCTCTTCGACGGACAAAATAAAACACAAAATCTTCACGCTACTTCACGTTCATTATTCTTCACGGAAAATTCGTGTAGCAGTCATCGTTCAGGCTTTCGCTCCCTTGACTCTAAATCTTTTATCGTCCTTAACTAAAAAAAGAATAAGTGAAATAAGATTCAAAATCAAAATCATCAAAATTTTCTATTGATTTCTTTCTATCGCCTTTTTTATCTACGACTATCACTTTTCTCCGCTAAAAGATCGATTTTGGTTCTTCTAAAGGACTGCTAGATTCTTTAACTCCTTTCTGCCTTTCCTATAGTTTCTCTCTTAAGCTTCAGTTTAGCTTGACTAAAAAGGAAACTATCCTTTAACGTTCACTCTTCGTTCCTCCACAAAAAAAAAAAAAAAAAAAAAAAAAAAAAAAAAAAAAAAAAAAAAAAAAAAAAAAAAACGTTTTATTAGTTAACCCCAGCTATTGAACACAAGCCTAGGCTGAAAAACAGCGAAGCTGCAAAGAGGTATCGCTCCCGTGACATTAAGCATCTATCCTTTCCACAGTTCTAGACAGCAATCATATTTCTTGATCTCTTTGAAAGATAGCATTTCTTTTTTCTCTGTATAGTGCCGGTACTCAGGTACTAGGTTCTACAGAGCCTTCTGAACTAGTTTCTTTCGTAGTGGCGGGTTCCTATAGTGCTCAATCATGTACATGAAATATTAGTAATACTCGGTGATTTTCTTCTCTCTTGCCATAGTCTGCCCTTTCAGCTTTTTCATAGCATCTTCATCCTTCAAGTTCCCAAGAAACTAGTAGTTCTAAAGTTACCTTAAACTTCTACGAATGCATATTCCTTTAACTATTGCTCTGCCGTCTTCGTAAAAAAATTTATAATTTAAAAGTCATGTCATAAACTAGATCAATAGATTGCACATAATTTTAAGCCTAAGATGCTAAATCTAATTAACCCAGAGTCTAGAATTCTAAGCTTAAAAACTCGTGGTTTCCAATCTCACGAATCTCAAGTCCACAACTTTCAGCCTAGAAATTACAAGCCCACAACCAAGCTTACAACTCAAGTTCACACCTCAAGTTTACAAACCTTAGGTCAACAATTTAAATATACCCTATGAATCTCAAATCACAATTCTAAAACCTTAAACCCTATAAGAATTGAAGGCTTCGAGATACTAGTATATAGACTTGAAATCGTTAACTTGAGGTTTACGGTCTTAGAGTTTATAGGTTTACAATTGTGGACTTGAAATTTGTAGGCTTGAGGTAAGTGAGCTTAGGATACGCGGGCTCGGAATTTTTAACTTCGAAGTTCTAGACTCTAGGTTCATATGTTTGACGAAACAAAAGCGACAAGGGGACTCACGTTAATCAAGCACCCCGAAACGTAAGAGGCAAAGGGACTTACGCTAATTAAGTACTCTAAAAGGAACGAAATTCGCTGCGTCCTCGCCGTCGTTCCTGAGTAGCACTAAAAGCAAATACACTTCCAAATGATATATATATCATACACGTACACAAATTTAATGTCTATGAATAAACCCAAAATCCACCAAGTATAAAAATACAAATACCTAAACTTACAAGTTATGTACCAATGCTTACAAGTTAGTTACCAAACCCACCAAATCCAAGCCTTTAAGGTTTGTGGGCTTGTGGTGTGTAAATTTGAGGTTATTGCTTGCTATTTATAGGTTTAAAATTATGCACTTGAGGTTGGTAAGCTTGGTGTGTGAACTTGGGTTGTGAGTTTAAGGTTTATAGGCATAAAATTTTTGACTAGAGATATGAATTTGAACTTGAAGTTTATAGGTTTAAAATTGTGGACTTAAGGTTTGTGGACTTGGGATTATGACCATGGAATTTTTAAGTTTAAAATTCTAGACTTTGGATTCATTATATTCAGCATCTCAGGCTTAAGGTTATGTGGAGTTTATTGATTTAGTTCATGTCATGACTTTTAAATGACTTTGAATTTAACTTGTCAAACTCAAACACGCTAGATTTGCGACCCACAAAACCTGCTAACTAGTACGACTACTCGTTTTAGATTTAACCTTAATTTGGTCTTAACTCTGATTTGAATGAGAGAGAGAGAATGAGAGAGAGAGAGAGAAAGAGAGAGAGAGAGTGAGAGCGAGAGAGAGAATGAGAGAGAGAGCGAGAGAGAATGAGAGAGAGAGAGAGAGAGAAAGCGAGAGAGAATGAGAGAGAGAGAATGAGAGAGAGATATGGTTACAATAATTATGTATTTTAACTTACTTGATTATTTAATTGTTATTTATTTTAAATATAGTTAAATTTAAATATAATTTAATTCTATTCTAAAATTGCAATTTAAGTTTTAATATATTTAATTTTAAATCTAATTTAGAGTGTCTTAATAGTAATATGAACTATTTTTGGTCGATGGTTAGTTTATTTATTCTTACTGCAATTTATATATAACTAATATTGTTTTTCATAAATAAAACTATCTTAAAAACTTATATTAAGTAAATATAAGTAACTAAAATAAATTCAACTTAAATAACACACTTAAATATAAATATATTTGATTAATTCATTACGTACTAACTTAAATACATAATATTGTTGCAATATTTTATTATAATAAACTAAGTATAGTTAATAGTCAAATACATAATATTCTAGGATTTTATTGCTGTATTAAATATAGTATGTAAGAGGAGAAGAGACAAAAAGAAAGTAAGAAAACAAAACGATGGGATGCATAACGATGTTACAAAATTAAAAAAAATTGCAAAAAGAAATCCTTTTTTTAAATCGGAAAATTAAGTTTCAAAGATGACAGTAGTAGTACTCTGTGCATGGAATTTCAAATGGTGACGCACCTGAAAGGAAGTACTGTATTTAACCTTAAATTTAGAGTATGATAGTTTACTTTAGTGTAAACAAGGTAATTTTTTATTGGTTCTGAAAATGTCTATTATTGTGCCAAATAAAGTGTATTTGCGGGGAATTTTATTGCACTTATTTATTCAAAACAAATCTGCAGTTGAAGCGTACATAATACTTGTTGAGACTTACAGTGACAATGCTATGCCGAATACGACATGTAGAGACTGGTTTCGACGCTTTAAAAATAATGATTTTAAACTTGAGGATAAAAAACGTTCTGGTGCACCAGAAAAATTTGGAGACAAAGAATTGCAGGAGTTAGTTGTTCAAAACCGATGTCAGACGCTGGCAGACCTTGGGAAAATATTACAAGTAGATAAGTCAACAGTTTCAAAACGTTTAAAAGTGTTAGGAATGATTCAGAAGCAAAAATGTTGGGTGCCGTATGAAAAGAAACTGGAAGACGTCAAACGGCATTTTCTCACATGTAAACTACTGCTTCAACGGCAGAAAAGAAAAGGTTTTCTGCGCAGTATTGTAACTGACGATCAAAAGTGGATAAACTACAATGATCCAAAGCGTAGAAAATCGTGGAGTAAGCCCGGTTATGCATCAACATCGTCCACAAAACCGAATATCCATGGTTTAAAGCTTCTCCGCACTTAGTGGGATCAGCAGGGTGTCATTTACCATATTATGAGCTGCTTAAACCGAATGAGACTATCACGGGAGATCGCTATCGACTTCAATTGATACGTTTGAGTCGAGCCCTAAAAAGAAAACGACCGCTATACGAGCAGAGACACGACAAAGTTTTTTAAGATTTTTTAACATGACAATGTTCGGCCTCATGACGCAAAACCAGTGAAAACCTACCTGAAAACGCTTCAATGGGAAGTTCTATTCTAGCCGCCGTATTCACCTGACATAGCCCCGTCCGATTTTCACTTATCCCATTTGATGGCACATGGTCTGGCTGAATAGTGCTTCCATTCTTACGAAGATACTAAAGAATGGATCGATTCTTGGATGCCACAAAAGACATATCGTTTTTCCGACGCGGAATTCATATACTGCCAGAAAGATGGGAGAAAGTGGTCTCTAGTGATGGGCAATACTTTGAGTAAAATGCTTTTGTGCCTTATATTTTAAATAAAGCTTTTATTTTGTAAAAAAAAAATAACAGCGAGAACTTATTCGAAGTCCTAATAGATAAAAGTGACTCATCGATCACCACCATGGGCTCACAGATAAATACACTGGTAATTGGGTTCAACTCACTGGAATTAAAAATGCATGACTTGTTTACGAGTTTGAATCAACGTATTGATATTGGTGAAAAACCTATTAAAAAATTGTAGCAAGATCATCTGCATCTTCAAGCTAAAGTCAAGAGTCTAAAGACAGCAACTACCAGCATCACTGCGTCACCACCAGCTTCTGATAGCCTCAAGCTATGGATGATACCAACCGTACGTTTTCTGCAAAAGTATCGCAGTTAGCACCACAAGAGCGTATAGCTTATGCGTCTGAGGTTGCCCTCAGTGGCGTTCTTTCGCATGAATTCTGTAATTTGCAGCTAGCAGTTTCAGCTATATTTCAATAAATGCTATTATCACCAATGAAGACATACTATAAGTGCGCCCTCTGCGTAGACTATTCGTTAATACGTCGCAAAATGGACACCTGCCACTACATCTTCTGACACTAAAGTTCAATCTTCACGCATAGTACTGCGTCTTGTTACATTTAAAAGTTCCACTGTTGCTCGTGCTGCCATCACTGCAGAAGTACGTAAGAGTTAGTTTCACACATCTCAAGTCAGCCCTATATTACTTAGTAAGGCTCAACCAATTAGGCTCATTACACCGTCTCTTATCAAGAGCCTCTTATCATTGATAAGAGACGGTGTAATTAACCCGATTGGTTGAGCCTTAGTAATATAGGGCTGACTTGAGATTTGTGACACTTTCTCTTACGTATTTTTGCAGTGATGGCAACGTTTACGAATTTTTGCCGTCTGCTTTTCATCGGTTGAGCTATGTTACGTGTACTAGAGAAATCCAGGGACAGACTGTACAATTTTCTGATCTTTGTACGCAATGAAAATATCTATATAAGAAGAAAAAAGGACGACTATCCGCATCTTATCTTCGCAAAAGACGACCTCAACACTTTATTGTCCACAATCAAGCCAATAAACAACACCTCGATCAACAATTGAATTTTGCTAACCAGGTGTATTCTCTCTCCCTCTCTTCCTTATTACCTCCTTCTATTCTTACTACATCACTCACACCACCTGCTACTTCTCTCTCTCTATTGTGACGTTCGGTACTGGTAATGGAGGTTTTCAGATCTGTTATTTCAATGCCAACTTTCTACGAGCGCAGATTGAGATGATAAGACTTTTTAGTATCTACATTTATGCATGGCTATAGTACCAAGATTTTACTCGGTGATTTCAATGCTGAACAGTCATCTAATACCGATGACGCAAACTTATTGAAATCATTCATTGATGAGCATTCTCTCTTCTCTATAGTGTACGGCAGTACACATCATACTCCCACGACTGATACTTGGCTTGACCTTTGTCTGGTGGACGCCACTGACACTGTACTTAATTACTGGAAAACTGACACCCCTTTTATTGATGAACAATGACTTAATTACTGCAACTGTGAAATGCTCACTCTTCAGCGACATCAATTATATTTTAGGTCAAGAAATATTTTGTAATAGATTTTTTTCTACCTATCAAAAAATTTACTTCACGATCTGAAATGCAAGATATTGTAATGAATGGAAATAAATCTATTCATTATTTTGAGCTACTTCTCGATATCGCTAAACTCGAACTTATTTGCACTGAAATCAATCGTTATCAAAGCCAAAATCCAGAACCAGTTCGTGAAAAAATGACTAAATGGACAGATTTGATAAAAAGTTTTAGCACTAAATATTCTCATAAAACATTTTGTAAAAGGGAACCTCAAAAATTATTGGAGTGCTTCTCACGCACTATCGACTCCTATATTTTCACAAAGAATGCTTTGCAATCGTTACTGTCAAATTTTATGTTTTTTACATTTTCAAAATAATGAAATTGTATCTGATCATACACTTAAAAAATTAAAAAATTTTATTGATTATTTGTGAACAAAGTTTTCAAGTATCTGTGCTCCGGGGAAAAAATTGTGTATAGATGAAGACACTTAGCCTTCAAACAGTATCTACCCCTAAAACGTCACAGGTTTGGTGTAAAAATATATGCACTTGTGGATTGTGAGTAAGGAGTGATCTTTAAAATTTAGTTTGAGAATTAAGTTTAAATTAACTGAACCAAACCCATTAGAGAGGATTCTTCCATGACGAAACCTGAATTAACTAAAACTCCAACAAATCCCACTTCCCTTTTGAAGCTGCTTCAATACACGTTTGGTAGATTATAATCCTCGGGTAGAATGACCTTCAACCCTGGATATTTGATCATAATTTCAGTGGCATCTTGAATGTTTTCTGTAAACAATTGTGTGACTATTAGGTCGAATAAAGACATTACCTATGATCAGCTCTCCATAACCGGACTTATTCTTGACAAAGATATGCTAAAAATCCAGGTGGTTTACCTTAATAGGATCAACTTGCATCAATTTTCTAACTGCAATAAAGATATCACCACCTCGTTGTTTGAATCCTAGCCTTTAGAAAAGCACTTTTCAATAAGCACTTTCGAAGAATCAGATCGTAACTCAACAATCATGTATTCCAGTGTGTTATCAAACCGGGGATCTAAACAAGTGATTGCGCTAGTTCTACAATAGTCTTACATCTGAGCGGAATTTTGACTACGCACTAAAGAAAGCAGTGAAGAACTGTACTTGCATTGACTTTATATCTACGAGAATGTTGAAACTAACTAATCTGTCGCTTCGCCCATATCTTCTTGCTATCTTCAATAACTCAACAAGGTATTTTTCTTGAGCGCTAGAGACTTGCTGCTATTTTACCACATTCTACAACTCACCCACCTCAGTTGTTTGGTACACGTCCCATAGCTTTGTTGTCTGAGATTTCGAAATTTTTCAAACGCGTAATACATGAACAACTGTCAACTTTTATAAATGAAAATAACCTATTAGATTCGTTTTAATTAGGTTTTAGATCTCGCTATTGTACGCAAACTGCGCTGCTTTATTTCACAGAGGAAGTGAGACTTGTTATTGATCGATATCTAGTTACTTCATTGATTCTCTTCAATTTTTCAAAAGCCTTTGACACGGACCCTATTAACCTTGACCTTAAATAACCTTGAAAATGAAGGTCAAGGACATGTTTAAGGTCACAGTAGAGTCAGCCCCTTAATACGCAAAAACTTTTGTCAAAAACATTTTTTTATTACATTGCAATTTTTTGAGTTGTTCAGCTGTCTATGTTAAAATGGGACACCCTGTATGTATATATACATACACTGTTTGACTTTGCTGACATTGCTATCAGTTTTAAGATGAGTATTGACGTGTTTGAACGTAATCTCGAGCGAACTGTAGGTAATCCTGGTTCTCCAGGAACTGGATTTAAAATTAATTCTGATAATTAGTATGATTTGGATAATAAGAAATTATGTAATTAGCAAAACTAATAGAACTTAAAGATGTAGTTAATCTTCATACATTACAGAAGACACAAGATTTGAACTCGAACCTTCCGACAGCACGGACTCCATCATTCTCATCTGAACAGGTATGGTTTAGAGGGGTAGTGATGAGGGGTAGCAGAAGCCCCCTTATTTATCTATTAATTAGCATTATATTAATCCTTTGCACTCGAGCAGCGTCAATACTGTGTTCGGCTGATTTGAAGTGTCAATTCGAGCGACGCTGTTACGGCGTTACGGTCTTTTGTAATTCGATCTGCTTATTTAAAATGTGCGATAAGATATTTCTTTTATAACGAAATACTTTTGTGGACAAGGCGCGGCTTACATTTTACGAAAAGAACATCGAGGGCAAAGGATCAACATGAAGAAGGACACCTTTGGAAAGACTAATGTACAAGTAATGCAAGTGTGATTGAGTAGCACGCTGTGGCAAATAGGTACAGATGGGAAATGATGGAGAACGTTTTCAAATGCGAATTCAAAGACTAAATTAAATGTTAAACGCAGCACTTGTACGGAAATATAATGATTATTTATGTAGCACCAGACTATCAAATCGGGAGAGCGGGCCGGCCACTCCAAATCGCCCCTAATTGAGATGAGGCGCTCTGGGAAGTGTTCCCTCAAAACAGCCATCGCCATCTTCTAAAGATGATAATGAAGATCATCATGAAGAATTCTCCTCACAGAACGATCGTAATGTCCAAAGGCAGACGCATTTTTGCGCGCAGAATGCTGTGGTGATCACAACATTGAAGCTCTCACTACCTCAATGTTCTCAGGTAATCCAATAGGCTGAGGAACTCCAGTTCTTCGTCTTGTCGCACTTGTAGTTTGTCTGAACGTAGTGACTCACGCAATAATTGATTTCCGGTCCGGAACAGGGGCCAACGGGCCTAAATTAAAGCGATTCCGAAAGGCGCGCTGGGTTGCGATCACAGAACATCTGCTCTAAAAGTAGGCCTCAAAGGCAAAAGCACGCTCCTCACTGTTCCAACGCATGATGGTGGCTGAACTATGTCGGGACAAAACTTTATAGTCCCGCCTCTCGAACGAGACCACTAGCGCTCCATTACCACATTAACCGATTGAATGGAGAGCATTTTAAAAAAGGAAGTTATGCCGCCGCACCCTGTACATTGCTTGATATTGAAGTCAATTGTAAAATCAGTATTAACATTTAACATAATCTCAAACGAACATGAGGCAGTTGTAGACCTCCAGGAATTAAATTTAAAATTACTTCTAATGGTCAATATGATTTGGATAATAAGAGATTATGTAATGTAACTTTACCAATAGAACTTCAAGATATAGTTAATCTTCATACATTAGAACGTCTGATTATTAAAGAAATTCATAAAGCAATGGAGAAGTTAGACAAAAGTTAAACGGATTTGAACCGTATAGTTGAAGCACATAGAAATGAACTAGATAAAAAAGATTAATAATCATGGCATCAAAATTCAAAGTATGAAAGAAGTTTGTTATCAAATTACTCTAACTATTCACTCGATAAAGCGAAGATGCAAGCATTAGAAGATGAATTCACGAAGCATAGTGGTGCAGGAGCTACATAAACCAGTGCGACGTAATTATTCATGTAGACAATTTAACGTACAAGGTTTGAATGGAACATGTCAAGCTGATCTTGTGGAAAAGCAACCTTATGCTCAAGAGAATAAAGGATATCGCTATATGTTGACAGTCATCGATGTATTCTCCAAATACATTTGGGCTATCCCAGTCAAGCGAAAAACTGCAGATGATGTCTTAGCGGCAATGAAATCTGTGTTGCAACAAGATCGTACACCAAAACATCTAGTTACCGATCGTGGTAAAAATTTTTAACTTGACTTTTAAAAATCTTTCTTTTTGAATCACCATCGCCAATGTAATTTAAAAATTTTACTCCAAATTTGGAAACGGATCTCAAAAGCATTTCCACAATGGAATCCACCTCCATTTTCCTCGCTGAGCCTTCGTGATTCGAAGAGCAAGAATCTTCATGTTCCTCATACCACTCCTCAAATGCGTCGTCATTTAGTAGTTTTTTTTTTGGTCACATGCCTGACAGTACGCACTTTTGACAATAAGATCAATCACCTTTCCTGTGTAGTACCCAATGAGTATCGTTACACCTAACAGCAAAGTGTAACCACGTTTCTTCCACGATCCATCACCGGACACTTTCAAATGTGTTTCAATTTCCCATTTTCCAAATTTTTTACTTTTTCTTCTTTTACAACTTTTTCATTGACGGTGTTGAAAATCAATTTCGATGCTGATAGAATATGCCGCACTATATTTTCATATGATGACTTTGACAAACCTTGTCCCATATCCATAAGTCCACAAAAGAGATTGATCCCTTTTCGTGCGATACCAAGAAGTCTCATAACAAACACAAGCCGTCTATTAATTTCATAACCCATGTTCATTAACGGTCCCGAATTTATTTCTCTTCGAGCGCACATGCACGATATAACAGTTTTAAATCCAAAGCCTCAATGCCCGCTCTCCAAAAATATTATTTTTTGTTTGCAAGATTTGCAGATTACGATATCTGCAATTGTAACAAACACTGTAAAGAATTCAACAATTCTATAATAATAGAGCGGATTCACAACTGCATCCTCCGTACTCGCCATTGATAGTTTTTTCTCACTAGTGCTTGCATCGTGTGACCTTTCATCGTCATTAGTGGTAGAACGATTGCCGTGAAATTTACGTTTACAAAGCCTTGAAGAGCGTCGGGTGCTTCCTTTTCGGATAACTTGACATGATTTTTACAAAATGTAGACTCGCCGAGAGTCAAAGATAAACTAAACTAAACTAAAACAACCGCAAGAAGCAGAGGAGAAACACATGCAGAGACGTGCACAGAGTGGTCATTCATACAGACGTACACGTTTATAATATAATAAAAGGATTTTTGACTAAAGATATTCATACACGAACTCTAAATCTCGTTTAGGTAGGTCGTTGAGCCTTTTCAATTCACAGTTGACGGTCCCTGGGCGGAACACTACGACAAAGGGCGCGCAGCTGCTCGACGCCCCGCCACGTTTGGGTCTATATCTGTGAAAATACTTCGAATTTCACGTTGAAATTTTGTGTACATGTTCTTGAATATCTAAGCTATTGATTTAAGGAAAAAAATCGATTTTTACGATCTTCTAATTGGCCCGCCGACCTTAAGACTGGGAAAACACCAAAGTTTAAGATTGGTGATAACGTTTGAGTGAGTGAAATAAAGCAAGTATTCGAGAAAGATTACACACCCAATTGGTCAACGAAAATTTTTACAATAAATCAAGTGATACTGACAAAGCCATTTACGTATAAATTGAAAGACTATAAAGCAAAGCCGATCGCTGGTGGCTTTTACGAAAAAGAATTACTCAAGTCAGCAAATCCAGATGTCCATCTTGTAGAAAAAGTGCTCAAGAAACGCGGAAAAGAAATTTATGTAAAATTGTTTGGATTTGATAATACACACAATAGTTGCATTAATATTAAACTTAATACTACGTTTTGTTCAATATTGTGATACATTTTGATAGTATGCTCGTATTTGACGCAAGATCAAGTAATTTCGGTTTCATTTAGTCGAGTATACATCCTTTATTATTTCTTGGTTCAAAGGTCATAGTTTAACCCGTTTCGTCCGTTTTGACATTTTTATGCAGTAAACATTTTAGAAATACATTTTTCGGAATTGGTAAGAAGATGACCACGTTTTTATTTACAAAATGTATTGAGAAACGAGATACCTTTTGATGATAAGAAAAAACGATACTTATTATGAAGTAATAGTTCAAAAGATGATGATTTGCTCTGACATAAATAAGAATCGAAACAGATGTATAAATTCTTATGAAAGATGAAAATTGCAAATCATCAGATTTTTTCTCAATTGCAAAAAGTAATATTGCCTAAATTGATTAAAAAAATTATATAAAGAAAATAATAAATAAAATTTTAAAAAAATTAAAAGAAAAAAGAGCAAGAAAAAACAAGAATTATTAAATTATTAAAAAATTAGAATTATTAAACAATTAAAAAACAAGAAAAAAATTTTTTAAAACTAAGAATAACGAGTAAATTCCTTATTATCGTAGACCTCCTCACTAAGAAGAGTAGGTACATTTTTTTACAATATAGGATGGTAAGTCGACTTGAAATGATAATAAAACGGTCGCCATGTTGAATTTCTCTTAGTATACTATCTCATAATTTTTATTACATTCATTTGTCATATAAATAAATATGCGATTTATAAAGAAAAAAAATCAGAAAAATAAGAAAAAATAAAATTTTTCGTTAGAACGCTGCCAAGAAAATAAAAAATTATTGTTTTGATATAAGGTTATAGTTTAAAAACATTTTTTTGTATTAAATTTCCAAGAATTAAATATTAAACTATTTTAGCATTTTTTCATTGGGTGATAAAATAAGAGATGATAGAAGACGAACAATAGGAGGACTTGTTATAAAAGAAGCAGATTTTACAAGTACAAGCACAGTTCTTATTTAGTTTGCATGTTGCACAAAATGGCTAATCAATCTTCTTTACGGAATATGCTGATTTCAACGGCTTACGCACTCAATAAATCTAATTCAAAAAGAGCTGTGATTGGCCTAAAATATTATGGTGGTTTTTAAAGAGCCGTAATAAAACTGCAGCTCAGGCTCACTTTCCAAGTATGTAACTCTAGACATGCATAGCTGAGAAATTATAATGGCTCAGATGGATACGTTAAATCGCTATTTAAAAAATGTATACACTCATCAAGAATTTGGAAAAACTTTTGGAGCACGTGCATGCGTGCGTACTTGCGTGCTCCAAAAGTGTTGCCAAAACAGAAACCTGCACAATATCTTAGCACAGACACGAACCTTCTTAGTAAGGACTCGAACCTCTTCACCTGAACCTGTGTTGAGAAGACCCTGTAACGTCACTATTTTCACCTATCTAGAGCGCGCTCACCTGAGTTTCCGACCAATCAGAGCGATTCTCACCTGAATAGGTATGTTTTTGGGATTGGCGGTGGGGGGCTCAGAACCCATCTTGCTTATCTACTCGTAAGAAGTTTGTTATTCTTGTAACCTCTAAAAAAATCGTAGAAATCTCTAGTGTCGAAACGACAATTCCATTTGCGCATTGCGTCTAGTACGTTCGAAATATTCGTTCTTCGTTTATCAAAATGCGTCGCCTTACCGTGATTCGATGCCGAAATATTGCCGTCTAACATTGAGTTCCTTCAAATCACTCGTGAGATCTTTATCCTCGTCGTACGAAGCTTGATTTGGAGGTTATGTGCAAATAATTCTGGTTCGCTTCCACGAATTTCCACTAATTCTTAATTAGCCGCTGCCTTAATACCGCGAAATTTTCCTCCGTGCAAATATTCCGCTTGTCTAATTCATTTATTAACTCGTTTTTATTTAATTAATATACCCACGATATTGCCATTTTTCTTTTCGTATTTTCTATAAGCCGTTCTTTTTCAACAAAACAAAAAAAAATTTTGAATCTGTATCAATTTTTCTCAATTTTAAGGCGTTCCCCCCGAGTAATATGTTGAGCAAATCTCTCTTTTTTTTTTTTTTTTTTTTTGTATAAATTGATTCCTAAACATGTGTAGAATATGCTGGTTAAAGTAATTTTCCGATATTCGAAGTCGTTGGAAAGTTACAGCAGTTAGAAGAGCAGAGAGACCTTTCAATACAAATGTACACTAATAAATACATAGATAGATAGATAGATAGATAGATAATTATTTATTAATGTACATTTTGTTGTACATGTTTGAACAGATTTACAAAAGATATACAAAAAATATTATAATTAAAAACTAAAAACTAAAAACTAAACTATATTAAAAATCAACTAAACAAAAAATTAAAATAAAACTAAAAACTAAGAACTATAAACAAGCAAAGATACAAATAAGTATACTGTAAAAGCTCAAGCCAGAGAATGTAAAATTACATTCTGGTTTGAGGAACCATAGGTTGCTCTCTCTCAAGAGAAAGAAGGAATTCAAAAATAGAGGATTTAACAGCAGAGTAGGAAGAGATAGAATAGAAAGTAGAAGGAAGACTATTCCAGAATCGCGAGGAGGAAACTGTAAAAGATTTATCGTAGAACACCGTAGCCGAGGGAGGAATGGTCAACGGTCTCACATCCCCCCGAGAAGGTTTCCTCACCTGGGTCCAGTGATATTTCTCAATAAGATAAGTTTGGCTGAATATTTAAACATTAAAAAGAGAGCAGAAGCTGTAAAATATTGTCTTCGAGCTCCAGTGGTCAGCTAAGCAAGGGAGATTCTATACGCTCACGCCCAGTTAGACCATAGATGTAACGTATACCAGAGTTGATGACCCTTTGAAGCTTCAGATCTTGTTCCTGGGAAATATCGTTATAGACTAAGCTACAGTAATCCAACAAAGGAAACAATAGCATATCGATGAGGTGTTTTCTTAATAAAAAGTTTGTACTTTGACGGAAATAATTGAGACGATATAGCAGCGAGTTAGCTTTACGACAAACATATGACGTATGTACTCTCCAATTTAACTTAGAGTCTAGATGCACTCCAAGTTACGAACAGAGGATTCGAATTTTACAACCGAACCTAGTAATAAGAACCGAATACTACAGCTTTAGTTTTACGAACATTCAGGCTAAGGTTATTTGCATCAGCCCACTCGGAGACGAGCTGCGCTTGACTAGTCGCAGTATCAATATCAGACAGAGGAAACGTAAAATAAATCTGAAGGTCATCCGCATAAACGAGATGATTAACCGAGGGGTCCAAGCCGACAGCAACATCATTGATGTAAATGAGAAATAGAAGAGAACCGAGTTCAGAGCATTGAGGGACACCTGTGTTAAGTGACAGAAATACGGAAGGGCAGTCATTAGCATCCAACAGTGCCTGTTTCCTACCAGAGAGGTAGGAGGCAAACCACCTAACCACATCTGGTGAGATGTGGTCAGAGCAAGTAGCTTATGCAACAATTTAACATGACAGACTTTATCAAAAGCTTTGCTAAAGTGAAACATAAGTAGCAAAGTGACACAGAGCTTATCCATTCCTGCTCTTACGTCATCAGACAATTTAAGAAGTGCCGTCTAAGTACTGTGTCCCTTACGAAAACCAGATTGGAAAGGATCGAACAACTTTCTAGTTTCCAAATAGTTATAGAGCTGTTGGTGGACAAGGCGCTCAAAAATTTTCGAGAGAGACGACAGCAACGAAATGGGGCGAATGTCACTCATATCTTTAGGCGACGCGGTCTTGTTCAGCGAAATTACAAGAGAATTTTTCCAGATGGAAGGAAAAAAAGTCCTTGAGAGAATCATTTATGATACGACATATAGTAGGTCCAAGTACGGGGAAGATGTCAATGATGAAAGCTTGTGGGATACCATCATATCTTCTAGCTTGGGAAGTGGAATGAGAGGATGCACTGCGTACTTCGGTCAAGGTAACAGGGCTAAGGTAAAAAATTGGTTTGTAGGTGAGTCCAGAGTTGAGAAAAGAAACAAATTTGTCAATTAAAGGAGCATTAGGATCATGGGCCACATCCGCAAAGTATTTATTAAGCTCAGAAGCTGAAAAAGGCTGATGGGACGCTGTGGCAGGCGCACAAATACCGAGATGACGAAGCTCCGTCCATAGAGCTCTCGAGTCCGAGATATGAGAAAGTCTGTCATGATAATAGAATTGTTTAGCTGGTGTTATCAGGCTGAAAGCAGCATCACGAGCCGTCCTGTATCTATGAAGGTCTGACAATAGTCGCGAGCGTTTAAGACGTCTGTAAAGTCTGTCTCTGTCATCTAGTAGTCTATATATATCAGGATTGTACCAGGGCCGGTGAGAGCTCCTCTGACGGACGGTTTTAGTAGACACGAATAATGCGATTGCATCATTAAGATGTGAATAAAGGCAGGTTAAGCGATCCTCCAAAGGAGCAACACCAGCACAAATAGAGCAGTCGTTTGTGCGTAAGTATGTCAGTAAAGCAGTAGTGTTTATTGAATTAAAGTCGCGAAAGGTGAAGTTTTGTAATGGTGGTTTAGTGAGAGAGGAACGTACGGTAGCAGCAATCAAGTCATGTCCGTTAATGAATGGTGAAACCGTCTTCCAGTAATCAAGGACAACATAGTTGGCGTCCACAATGCATAAATTAAGCCAGGTATCAGATGTAGCAGTATGATGTGTATTCCCGTAAGGTACACAGTATAGCGAGTTCTCATTGAAAAGGCTCATCAGGAAGTTGGAATCATCGCTGTGTACAGAGAGATCGGTGTTGAAATCGCCCAGCAATATTTTAGTGTTATAATTGTGTATAACAGAGGTGAGTGAGGGTATAAAATCACTATTTGCCAAAAATGGAGCATGTGGTGGTCGATAGACCACTCCAACGAAGATGGCAGGAGCAGTCGACGATCTAGCCTCGCAAAATAAATATTCAGGTAGCCCAGGCCGATCAGTCCAGACATGCGTCGAGGAACATAAAAATGAAGATGAAAGTGTATTCTGAATATAAAGCGCAACACCACCACCTCTCGTATTACGATCACAGCGGTACAACGTGAAATCCTCTAGTAGTACTAAAGAGTCATCAACAATAGGACCAAGTCTAGTCTCAGTTACAGCAATTACGTGAAAATAGGGGCGAGAAACCAAGAAGAGCCTGACCAGCTCAATGTGCGCTCGAATCGAGTTGGCATTAAAATGGCAGACTCGAAGACCAGCCTCACTGGCACAATGCCTCAAACCATGAGGAGGAATAAGGAGAGGAGATAAAGTATGGAGAGAGAAAAGGATAGTAGTAGAAGTAGAGAGAGAGCATACCTGCACAGTAGTGGCGCATGGGTTTTCTAGCTGGACGTTGCAGGTTGAGTCACAATCGTGCTTAAAAAATTTACCACATCTTCTTCGGTATCAATTGGCACAGAGAGGCCTTTCATCTTATGACGAGCAAAGACACGTCCATTTCTCACAAAGACAGAAAAATTCCACCTCTTGTCCCTTGACTTTTCCAGGAGGCGCACTTTAAGCTGATTGAGAGCTGGTGGAAGAAACTCGTTTAGGTTAATAAGTGCCGGAGTAATAGTGACTGATGGTTGCATAAAGGGCGAGAGAACTGAAGCAATTTGCTCTGTATGCAGCTTTTTGCACGAATCTTAGACGCTATTACACCACGTGCTAGCGCAGCCCTCTTCAGGGTTACCAAAAATGGTATATGCCTATTCGTGAGTCGAGAAGATTCGGATGTCGATCCAGCGGATGATAAATTAACTAAGTTCTGCGCTCGCAGCTGTCTAATAGACATCACGTCCTCGGCAATAATAGTCAAATCAAGCGCAGGAAAAATAGCTCCAACAGCCGCTTTGATGTTGATAAACTCGCGGGGAACAAGACCTGTTAAAACAACATCAGCCGAGTTAGTGCTTCAACCTGTGTTGCTGATGTGAGAGCTCATTTAACTTCTTTGCTAGGGCATTGTTAGCCCGATCTAAGTCGGAGATAGCAGTGGAGCTTACGTCACCAGATATGTTGTTCTTAATAATGCCACTTGAGAGAGCATCCACTTTTTCGACCAGTAGCTGTTGATCCTGTTGTAGTTTTGTGATCCTTAGGTCATTAGAATCAATGAGTTGAGAAAGCGTAGTAGTAATGCTCTCCATCTTCGATTCAAGTGCTGCAATGCTCAAAACCATCGAGTTTATCTGTGCAGCCATGGTGTTGAGCTGATCGAGCTTGTCCATCTTGGATACTAAAACTGTGAGTAGATCTTGTGTCTACTGCGTTGTAGTAGTTGCAGTAGAAGGAGTAGATGAACGAGACAATGCATCGATTGAAGTTCTAGAATTTGTAGTGCTGGAGGTAGAGCCAAAAGAGCTAGTCCTAGATCGCACACTCGTAGAGTTTGCAACGGCTAGGCAAGGGTTGCAAACCTTAATAACAGCGTTAGTATCATCCCTCATTTTTGATGGTTTCGCACAAGAAATATGGAAGAGATTTCCACATTTAGTGCATTGCTGAGGTTTGGCTATGGTCATAAAATCCCTAAGACAAGTTGCACATTTCGACGGCATTGTATAAGAATAAATATTAGTCACAAAGTAAGTTTTGGCTTATAAATATAAATATAACGACGATATAAGATATACTTATAAATATAAATTATTTTAACTTATAAATATAAAAATAACGACGATATAAGACAATGATACAACAATAACGACAAATATAAATTATTTTGACTTGTAAATATAAATATAACGACGATGTAAGATATAAAATATGTAAACAAAACTATAAAGATAAAGTAAAATTAATAACTAAGAAAAAATAAACAATTATAGATTAACATGCAATAACAAAAGTAATTTATAACAAGGCACTATAAAAGATATACAGTCTGTCAAGTAAGAGCGTAGTCGATTTCACCGACAGGCAATAAAAGATTTTGCTCTAATTCTTTCGCGAGCCGATAGAAGGAAGCTTTGTCCTTGATGCATTGTCAACAAAGATTCAGTTGTCGTTGATCTTTTAAAAAAGAATCACGTTAAACGCCATGAGTGCTAAGTACGCGTCGCGCTACGAGGCTGTGTTCCTTTGCATCTACCCAAAAGGTCCAAAAATGTCGCAATCAGCGGCTGCTAAATATATGAGAAAGTCGAAGGCATTTGTACAGAAGTGGATACAGCAATATAAAGTGGCTAAAAATGTCGATGATTTACCAGAACGTGGCTCGATAGGAAAAATAAACAAAAAAGATGAAAAAAGAATAGTGAATCTGTTTTCGCGGAATCCTGCTTTAACACTGCGGCAAGGACAAGCAAAATTAATGGCAAAAGGTTTAGATATATCCTACGAAACTATCCGAACCCATCTTCGTACTCATCATCTGAAATGGCGCAACACAATGAAGAAGCCTCTGTTGACTGAAAAACATGTGACAAAGCGACTCGCTTGGGCGCGTGAGAATATTGATAGAGATTTTGAAAATGTCATTTTTACTGATAAATGTTCTATATGGGCACGTTCTGTCCTCACGCGAGCCTGGTCAACTTCCACCAATAGGCTTGTTCAGCGGACCGTAAAACATGGAATGAAGGTGCATCTTTTGGGCTGCTTTTCAAAGCAGGGATTCGGCACTTTGCACCTCTTTACTGACAACCTAAATGCCGAGAAAATGATAAAAATCTACAAAAAGGCTTTACTGCCATCTGCCAAACGATGGTTCATCACAAAAAATAAAGATTGGATTCTGCAGGAGGACAACGATCCTAAACACCGTAGCAAGCTCTGTACTCAGTGGAAGACTCAATCTGGCATCGTTACATTGGATTGGCCGTCGCAGTCGCCCGATGCAAACCCTATTGAAAATGTGTGGGCATATATTAAACGGAAGCTTTGTGGAAGACGCACATACACTTTGAAGCAGTTGTCTTACGAAATTCGTCGGATCTGGAGATCCTTGCCACTAGAATACGCCGTCAAATTAGTGGAAAGCATGCCTCGGAGATGCCAGGCAATTATCGACGCCGGTGGTGACTGGACACATTATTGACCGAATTGCATCATTGTTTGTAATGTGAACAATGTATATATAAATATGAAAGTTTCATCAAATAAATTTTTTTATAAATTAACACGACCACGCTCTTACTTGACAGACTGTATATAAAACAAGAATTACCGCAGAAGTACAATAGGCGGTAAGTGCACTAAGTGTCGGTAATTAACAAGTTAGGAAAGATAAGTGTGATGTCATCTACAAGCAAGAGATGTCAGTAACGACTTAATAAGTGTGGCAAGATGTCAAGGTAATATGTATGAGAGAGAGAGAGAGAATTTCGCTAACAATGATAGATTCGCTAACAACAGTTTTACAGATTAAAATACCGTTGGTTTTTTAATTTCAGATAAGCCGATTAGCCGGAATCATGGAGGCCGTTGACGCACTTTTTTTCGAGATGGGTGCCTTTGGAGTAATACAACACAGATTCTGATTAAGATTTTGGCCTTAAAATTGTCTGACTTACTGTTGATATGTTAATAAATCTATAGTAAAAAGTTAAAACTTCTATATTTTTATTGTTCCTCAAAAAAAAATCCCAAAAGAAGCTTAAAAAATTGGCCGTTGAACGGGATGACTGCCTTAAAATATTTGTTCGGGCGTCATGTAACGAGGTGCACCTCGTTGAGAATTATATTTACTGATTTTGACCGATTTACGATTTCCAAGAGCGCCTAGAAATCGCCGATCAGTTGTATCTGAGGATGGGTTTGGTGTTGAGGTAAAATTAATATGAAGTCAATTTTTAATGTCTTTTTTATATTAAAAAAAAAAAAGAAATAAAATAAATTTAATATCTTTACAATATTCTAACAACTAAATTATAACCTAAAAAGGGTGCGATTATGTATATCTAAAACAAAAGAAAACAAAAGAAAAAAAAAATATTTATTTTGTCGCATCAAAGTTAAAAAAATAAAATAATTCAAAATTGCAATTAATTCGCGCTGTCTATGTTCTGTTCCGTCGTGAACTGACCCGAGTGTAACACATCGTTCAATAAGTCCCGAGACTAACCCAGAGATGGTGCTAGTAGTACCAAACTGGCCACGTTTCCATAGAGTGCGAACCTTTACATGAAACGTGTAAAAATTTCACGTCGATCAGATCACAGACAGAGTAGTTATCGAGGTTAGAGTAAAGTCACTTTGTAATTTGTTTGAAAAATGGAAAAAAGCGAGTTTTGCGTGTTGATAAAACATTGTTTTTTAATGGGTAAAAACACCGTAGAAGCCCAGCAATGGCTTGAAAAATATTACCCGGACTCCTCTCCATCCAAACCAACGATTTGTCGTTGGTATGCTGAGTTTAAACGTGGTCGTACGGACACAAACGATGCGGAACGTTTGGGTAGGCCGTTGGAAGCCGTTACACGGGAAAATGTGAGTGAAGTGTTAAAAATTGTAATGAAAAATCGTAAAGTGAAGGTCCGTGAGATTGCAGAAATGACACGGATATCATCTGGAAGCGTATTTACAATCCTTCATGAAAAGTTGAGCATGAAAAAGGTTTTTTCCAAGTGGGTGCCGCGATTGCTTTCAGTGGAACAAAAACAGCAACGAGTCAACGATTCAGAGAGCTGTTTATCGCTATTTACTCGCAATAAAAAAGATTTCCTGCGTCGATACGTGACCATGGATGAAACATGGATACATCATTTCACTCCGGAGTCAAATCGGCAATCATCTGAGTGGCGCATGGCAGGCGAAAGCCGCCCAAAGCGTCCATAAACGCAGCAGTCTGCTGGCAAAGTCATGGCGTCTGTTTTTTGGGATACACATGGCGTGATTTTCATTGACTACCTGGAAAAAGGTAAATCGATCAACAGTGATTATTATATTGACTTGTTGGTACGTTTGAAGGAGGAGATCGCAGCAAAACGACCGCACATGAAGAAGAGAAAAATCCTTTTTCACCAAGACAATGCACCATGCCACAAGTCCATGAAAACAATGGCAAAATTGAACGAATTGGGCTTTGATTTGCTTCCCCACCCCCCGTATTCGCCAGATTTAGCCCCCAGCGACTACTGGCTCTTTGCTGATCTCAAAAAAATGCTCCAGGGAAAAAAATTTGGCTCGAATGAGGAGGTCATTGCCGAAACTGAAGCTTATTTTGAAGCAAAGGATAAATCCTTCTATAAACATGGTATAGAAATGTTGGAAAGGCGTTGGAAAGATTGTATCACTCTAAAAGGAGACTATATTGATGAATAAAAATGATTTTTGAAAAAAAATGTTGTTTTCGTTGTTAGTCTCGGGACTTATTGAACGATGTGTTATGTGTGCTATTTCGGCGAACGAGAAGCCTCTCGAGACGCCTAAATCGAGAATCAAGCGTACGCACAAGCGCGCCTGCGCATGGGCTGATTTTTAAATGGGAGGATTCTTCCCGCGAGATAAACTACGAGGCATAAAATTTGGATATTCGCAATATGCAAGAGAACCTGCGTATCGGAATGTAAACATGTGTTGGCAATTTCCAAGAACGTTTTGAAATTATCTGCGATAAGATCGAATCAGACTTTTCGGTTTTACAGGAGCGGCTGCTCAGTGTCGAGTCTCGTTCGCAAGTGACGGCAGCGAGCGAGCTACCGGCGAGTGTCTCGTTTCGAATAATGCCTTGAAACGAGTGAAAATTCGGCGTAGCGACCATCAGCGTGAAAGTGCTCCTCTAAGCTCGACTGTTACCGAGCGAACTGAAGTATCGAGTAATGGCACGATACTTTTGTTAAGCGTGGGAAGGGGGCTCCCGCTCCAGCTGCTGCCGCTCTAATTGTGTGTGTCCGTGAGCGCGAACCCAGTGAGAGCTTACACTCGGAGCTCTTGTAGTGTGTATCTGTGCAATTACATGTATGTGTGAGCGCTCTGATATGCTTGTTACAGTATTATTTATGTCTATTTATTATATTTTATTTATATTTTATTATATTACTAATATTTGTACATAGTGTTATAATGGTTGTGTTCTGCTTACAGTTTCACTTTTAGGCTTCAATTTAACTGAAGTAAGGAAGTTTTTCAAGCTGAAGTAAGAAGAAAACTATCCTTTACGAATTATCACACTAACCTCAAAAAAAAAAAAAAAAAAAAAAACGTTTTGTTAGCCGATCCTCAGCTATTAGAAGCAAATCTAGGTTAACGGCGAAGCTGGAAAGAGTATCGCATCTAACGTGACAGGAAAGATATACATCGTCACCTACGAAATTTTTCAAAACAATAATCAACCTTATTGAAACAATTTAACATCTTGCCTATAATACTCAACAATTTCTTCTTAAAAGATTAGAACACATGATGTGCTTCCAAATTGCGATTATACTTTTCCAAAAATGTATCTCTCTCTTCACAATAAATACTGTCAACATTGGAGATAAGTTCCTTTCTACACTCTGTTTCAGAACATTTTTATAGCTGAACTTATAAAAATATATCATTGTTACTTAAATACCTATTGAAAACATCTTTTTTCTGATGATTTGTCCTTGGATTACCACTGTTAGTACATTTCCTATACATCATATATCATATTTTACTATGAATTCACAAATGAATAATCGTGCAGATATCATTTTCTGGCTACTACTATCTATAATTTTTCTAAGCAAAAACTTTAATTGCTCAGCAACTGAAATCAGAATGTATAAGGCAGAAAGATTTAAAATAATTGGACAGGAAATTGAAGTAAATGCAAAGGAAAAATTAAAATAACAAAAAGTCAGAAAATGTTTAAATTTACATTTTTTCTCACTATTTCTAACTTTTTCTTACTATTCATTTTTTATCCTTTTTTATTAGTTTATTGCTTTTTATAACTTTTTATCGCTTTTTATTTTTTTTTATTATTATTCTTTTTTTCTGTTTCTTACTTTTCTTCACATTTTATTAGTTATTATTAAAACTATTATTCGCTAAGATACTAATATTCTTAAACATGCTTCACAAACTTTATTTGATAGTTTACCATCGATCACATATTTTAAATATTATACTTATCAAAATCATGTATGAAATTAAAAATATTCAAATATCTAACAAAACAAAAAAAAAAAAAAATTTTTTTAAATTATATAATTAAAGTTTTGTTTATTTTTATAACAGAATTTTAGAAAAAAGAGTATTGTCAAATTCTTTTTAATAATTGCAATATTTATATGAATACAAGTTTAATTTGATAATTATTAATTCATTAAAAAAAATATGATTACGGCTATTTAGTTTATATAATTTTATTAAAAAATTTTATAGGTTTTCTAAAACTTTTGCATATGTGATTCCTTACATATTTTTATTTTGGATATTTTCTTCATTTTTTACAGCATAATTTTTTCAACTTTTTTTGAATGAATTATATATTACTTCTGTATACTATATATTACTTCCGTATAATATATATTATATATTACTTCTGTATAATTAAAACAAATTATTTAAAAATATTGTCATTCAGTAAATAATATTAAGTAAATATTTTTAAGCATAAGAAATTATATAATAAAATAAAACACAATATTTTAATACCAAACCTCAGATAAATACTTTTTTAATATATAATTATACTATGATAATAAATATATTAATAATCAAATATTTTTTAAATGATAAAAAATTATATATCAATTATGAAAGAAAAAATATATTAAAATTTTGAACTTTAGAAGTTAAATGCATTACTTGTATATTTAAAAATATTTTGACATCTTATTAATATATACTTAATATTTTTTTAAAATTATTTTAATTCATGATAAAATATTTTGTAATGTTTTTAATAATTGATAAAATAAAATTTATAACTATTAATTTAATTTCAAAAGTAAAATAACAATATTAAAAAATCAAAATACATGATGAAAAGTATTTGATTTTTTATATAATAGGTAAATCAATCATATTTTTTTAATTTAAACCATAATTTTATGTCTTATTTTTAGTGAAATACTATAATGAAATTATATTATTGTAAAAGATTAAAAAATAGACTTTTAAAATATTGCGTAAAAAATATATTTATATTTTATATTCTTGCAATTATATAGTTTATGCAATATACGTCTAACAATATAATAACAATATTTCAAACTTGCTTACTTGAAAACAACAAGATAAACTCTGAAATTAGAAAAAATTGATTTGAGAAAATTTCTATCAAATCATAAATCATGACTTAATAGATAATTAATATACATAAAACTTAATATAAAGTATATTAAATAAAAAATAAAATAAAAAACATGAATGATAAATAGAAAAACTCTTTAAGCGACTATATTTAATGGAATATTAATGCACCTTCTTCATAATGCCAGTCTTCCTCTTTGAAAAAGTTGTATATCTCCTCAGCTTATTATCAATATATTCCATTTTAATTTTGACTCTGCCTTTCGTTTTCTTACCATTAGATGGTGGAGATTTTTTAGGAGGTCCAAGATTTGTATAAGAGTCATCTGTGTTTGATACGCAGTCTCCTGCTATACCCAGAGACTGAGTTTGAGGTATCAGTTGTCTAGATTCATTAATATTCTCATCATAACAAATGTCAGTAGATGTTCGTTTAAGACCACGTTGCATATTAACAACTGAATTAACAACATTTGATTGTGATATGATATTCTGAGTTCCGGAAGCTATTGATCTTGCAGAATCAGAACCACTAGAGACAGTATTATTTTCACTGTTAGAACGAGTTTGCAGTTGAGAATTTGATGATCGATTATAAATTTCTGTAACAGCATCATTGCCCATTATTCCTATACCATAATCGAGATTCGAATATCGAACGTCTCTAGCATCACTACTTTGGTCCATCACGCTTGCCGGCACATTTATTGTTTTATTTTGGCAAGAAGCCTTTCCACTTTACAATGATTTAATTTGTATTAATACTTTTTAAAAATATTAAAATTTTTTAAAAAAATTTTATTTTAAAATAAAAATATTTCAGAAGTATGTTATTTTATAAACAAAATTTATGCTATGAAATTATAAAACCACGTGTTTATTTATAATGATAATGAAAAATAACGAACGTTAACGAATTTCGCACACACTAAAATTCAATTGCCGACTGACGAGGCCTCTACACTTGCTTTCTATAACTGATCAGTAGCTTCAAACTACACTACAATTGAACGAAGATTCTTACTACTACTTGGTAAATTCTAACTTAACCTACACACAATTACTTTTCTCATGCACCTGCACCACACATCTATTTTGCGTGTCTACTTAACTGATGTTACGCCGTTTGGCCACCCAGCAAACTCGCATCCCCCTCCATATATCAATACGCCTTGATTATCTAGTCCTATCTTACTTCTTTAAATTAAATAAATTGAATAATTAATAGGATTTTTTCATTGTAAAAAGGTATTTATAAATATCTTTATTTGTCTACTTATACCTAATTATAACATCTTCTATATTAGTATTAGACCATAAAAGCAATTAAAACACAGTCACATGAGCCGCTTGCGGAAGCTTTGTGCGGTTGCCATATTTAGAAGTAGACCCTACCATATTAGGTAAGCTTTACCGTATAAGGTAATCAGTGATGATCCATACAACTTTTTCAAAATCATGATATTGAGCTCCACACCGAAGACATTTGACCAAGCATAATAAATTTGTAAATTTAATGATAAAATAATGCGTATACTTATATATTTTACATTTGTTTCACACGTAATTAATGCCTAGTTGAAAAATAATAAAACAACTGAAGTTCTGAAAAATACGTATTAAATAAATTTTTAAATTACTTCTTAAAAAAATGAAAAATTAAGAATGAAATTTTTTGTTTTTCTGCGATTCCTATTATTTGTTTAACAATATCAAACTTATTTTATTATGATACTAGTATTAAAAAATCTATACGATCTAAAAATAAGTGATTAATACATTTCAATACTATAACGAAATTTATTTTAACAAATATTATAAAAAAGTAATATTTCAATAAACAAATGGAATTTTTTTTATCTTCTTGTTTTTATAATATGTATATTTCATACAAATATTTCAATTTTCGAATTTAAATATTGTTTTCTAATATTTATTAGTTCTCATATGAATTTTGATTTATAACAAATATTACTGTATTTATTATTTTCAAATTTTGTTAAAAAATTTTAAGTTTTTCACAAATCTGTAATATTAAAATATGTATAACTTTTGAGCAAAAGAAAACTTCAATTCGAGTGTACAAACTGATTAATGTTTGTATGCATAAATAAATGCTTACACTCAAATATAAGGATTTTTTAAATTAAAATAATTTTTTACAATTAAGTGACAAGATATGTTTAATTTTTTTAAATATATGTACAGATTCTTTTTTGTCCAATAATTTTATATATTTTTAAGATAAACACATTTCATTTAAGATTTTATTATTAAGTAAAGATTTTGTTATCACTAAAATGTCTAACATATAACACCTTGATTAAAATACCCGGAGAGATTTGGAATCGATCAAAATGGTTTTTTTCCAATTGCAGACAATCATTAAAGAATATTTAAAAATTTTGATAAATAAATTTCCACACAGCACGAAAGGTTTTTAAAATATTTTTAAATGGTTTTATAAAGGATAAAAACCTTTTTAAAAGCTTTCAAAAAATGTTTTTAAAATGAGTTTATGTCCGTCTTTAAACCCTTTAGCAACGTTTCCTAAATCCTTTTATAAACCTTTCGATATGTTTTAAAAACATTTCTATGCAAGTCATAGAAATTTTTAAAAAAACATTTTTAAAAGTAGTTGATGAAACCTTTTAAAACATTTTTTTTAAACTTTTTTAAAAACTTTTATTATGTATTTTATATATTTTAGAATTTAATTTTTTATTATGAGTATACATATTTTTAACATCCGCATTATATTTAATCGTTTTTATACGCATTGTCGCACATGTTTTTTATACATTATTTTACGAAAAAAAACAAAAAAATGTTTGTTCTACGGTGGGATCGAACCCGGGTCCTCCGCATTATTAAGCAGACGCCCTAACCATTACACTATGCAACGCTTGTAGAATTGAATTTTAATTTGAATCATAAGTTGCATAGCAATCCATATACAATTTTATATTTAAAATTTCTTTTATAGTGTAAAGTATTTTTCAAAATTAAGATATAATTAAAAATTTAATATATTTAAATACATAAATTCGCTCTTGAGATTTTACTACATATACAAGTATGATAAATTTCAATTGTCGATGTATTTTTATCTAAAATAAAAATAAATTTTTAAGATAAAAAATAGCCCTGCTCCAAGATTATGATTAATATTTTATGCACTTCTCATAGAAGCTTACAACATGCTTATATGAAATTTTCTTAAAATCTTCCCGATAAACTTTTGTGGAAGCTTACAGAAATCTTTTCTTAAAGATTTGGCTGAAGTTTACATGCAATATTAACGCGAAAGTTTATCGATAGCTTACAGTAACATTGCAAAATACTTTCAAGAAAGCTTCCAGTTTTTGTTTTTTGAAAGATTACAAAAGGTTTCGAAAAAAGAAATATTTTTAATTAAATATTATTAATTAAATATTTTATTGAGAAATTTTGCAGGGCCCCTGCTAGAATATTACGAGAAAATATTTCAAGAAACTTCCCTGTATTCTTACGTAAAATATTTTTTAAAATCTTCCAGCCAGTTTGCTTCAAGTTTTCGTTGAAACATTTACACGAAATCTTGCAGCGATTTTTTAAAAATGTTTCAACTACATGTTTCAAAGAACCTCACAGAAATCTTTCTTAAGATGTTTTGGGAAATGTTCCAGTAAGTTAGCTTTAAGGTTTTGTTGACACATTTATATGAAATCTTTCAACGACTTTTTGAAAATGTTTTAACTAGATGTTTCAAAAAACCTCACAGGAATCTTTGTTGAAATGCTTTGTGAAATGCTCTAGCAAGGTTGATGCAAGATTTCTTTGTAAGATTTCAATGTAATGTTTTTATTATCTTAAAACGATGTTTCAATTTTATGTTTCTTTGAAAGATATCTGCAAGGTTTTATTATAACCTTTCTACAAGTTTTTACTGAAACCTTACATTGAATCTTTCACTGAAATCTTTCGTGTTATGTGGGATTCTATTGTAATATTAATTCAAAAAATCCTTTCAGGAACATTCTCATAATCTTTTCAAAAATGTTTCGTGGAATCTTTTAAAAACATTTTTTGAAAGTGTTCTTATAACATTTTAGAAATGCTTTTAAAAGATTTATAGAAAGGTTTTATTAAAATATTACATAAATGTTTCAAAATCCTTTTCATAAAGCTTTCCATACAATGATTTAGAAACCTTTTGTGAAAGGTTTCAGGAAAGGTTTCTGTAAAGTCCCTGTTGTATTCCGTTTTTTTGTTTCTTAGAAATGCTTTAGGATGATTCTTAAAATCGTATGAAAAATTCTTTTGTGAAAGGTTCTTGAAAGGTTTTACAATTCATATAAACCCAGTTGCAAGAATCCACGTGAAAATCCATATGGAAATTTACGTGAATTTTCACATGGAAATCTACACTGAAATCAGTCCAATAAAACACTGTATGTGGATTTCCACGTAGATTTCCGCGTAGATTTTTACGTGGATTTCCGCGTAGATTTTTACGTAGATTTCCGCGTAGATTACCACGTGGGTGTCAACGTGAAATCAGTGTAGAAATCTACGTGGAAATCAGTGTCGATATCTATGTGGAAATCAGTATCGATATCTATGTGGAAATCAGTGTCGATATCTATGTGGAAATCAGTGTAGAAATGTACGTAGAAATAAGTGTAGAAGACCACACAGATCGAAAGGTTTTTAAAATATTTTTAAAACGTTTCATGAAAGGATGAAAACCTTTTTAAAAGCTTTCAAAAAATGTTTTTAAAATAAGTTTATGTCCGTTTTTAAACCCTTCAGCAACGTTTTCTAGCTCCTTTTATAAACCTTTCGATACAAGTTTTAAAAACATTTCTATAAAAGTTATAGAAATATTAAAAAAAACATTTTTGAAAGTAGTTAATGAAACCTTTTAAAATACTTTTTTTAAACCTTTATAAAAACTTTAATTAAGTATTTTATATATATTAGAATTTTATTTTTTTATTATGATTACACATATTTTTAACATACGCATTATATTTAATCATTTATTTGCATTGTCTTACATCTTATTTTACACATTATTTTACGGAAAAAAACGCAGAAAAATGTTTGACCTACGGTGGGATCGAACCCGGGTCCTTCGCATTATAAAGCAGACGCCCTAACCATTACGTTAGGCAAAGCATGTGGAACTGAAATTTAAATTTGAATCATAAGTTGCATGGCAATCCATATACACTTGTATTAATTTTACATTTAAAATTTCTACTATAGTGTAAAGTATTTTTTTAAATTAAGATATAATTACAATTTTAATATATATAAATACATAATTTCGCTCTTGAGATTTTATTACATATGTAGTAAAATCTCAAGAGCGAAATTATGTATTTAAATATATTGAATTTTTAATTATTGAATTCTTAATTATTTCTTAATTCAAAAAAATACTTTACACGATAAAACAAGTTTTAAATGTAAAATTAAGACAAGTGTATATGGATTGCCATGCAACTTATGATTTAAATTTAAATCTTAGTTCTAAAAGTATTGCATAGCGTAATGGCTAGCGCGTCTGCTTTATAATGCGAAGGACCCGAGTTCGATCCCACCATAGGTCAAACATTTTTCTGCGTTTTTTTCCGTAAAATAATGTGTAAAATAACATGTGCGACAATGCGAATAAACGATTAAATATAATGCGTATGTTAAAAATATGTATAATCATAATAAAAAATAAAGTTCTAAAATATATAAAAAATAGATATCAACACTGATTTTCCACGTAGATTTCTACACTGATTTCACGTTGAAACCCACGTAGTAATCTACGCGGAAAATCACGTAAGTATCTACACGGAAATTCACGTAAAAATCTACGCCGAAATCTACGCGGAAATCCACATACAGTGTGTTATTGAACTGAGTTCAGTGTAGATTTCTATGTAAAAATCCACGTGGATTTCCATGTGGATTTTCCTGTGGATTTTTGCAACTGGGTTGGAATTACAACATGGCTGAAAATAAGGTTTACGTGTTTTTTTTTTTTTTTTTAATTATTTATAAGAAAATTATTTAAACAATTTTTAATTTTAATATTTTCTATAAAATTTAAATTGTTATCAATAGACTTGTAGCAGATATAAGTGCTTACAATGCATAAAAAGAATAGTTAGCGTTCATTATAAAAAAAATATGATTTGGATATGCAAATAAAATAAAAAATTTATATTATTATTAATAATTCACTTGTTATTGCTTTATAAGCAGCATATAAATAATGTATTTAAATATAATTAAAAAGGAAAATTTATGTGTATGCATTTCTAATAAAATTGTTTAAACAATTGTTTTATAAACAATTAAAAATATGAAAAAACACGTAAAACTTATTTCTTAGCCAATTTGTGATTTCAATTGATACAATAGTTTGGCCCTGTCTACGATGTGCTAGCCATGGGTCTTAATGGGTTAATTACAAGAAAGTTATACTTTTTATTACAAAATGATGAAATAAATGAATTATAAAATGTCAAGAAGAACAGAAAATGTATGTCTTATTCCCTGTCTTGACATTGCCTAGCAGCAACCCTGTCTTGTTCTCTGTCTTGACGTCGCCTAGCGGCAATCCTTTCCTTGAAAAGTCTCGTCGTAACAGATTTGCCAGCATCATTGATTGCTCTTGTCAGCATCAGATTAAAAGCCGGCCCATCGTATTTGGTGCGCTCTCTTCCTGTGTTATCTAATTTATCGCTAAAACGAAGAGTAACTTCTGCCTAAAAAAGTAAGTATTAAAAAGATTAATATTGTTAAATTAATTTATAATATCATTTATTATTTTATTTTAAAACATTAAACTCACCTCTTAAAGGCTCATACTTTTTAGGAGTGATCTCTTTTTTGGCGATTGGCTGGTCTTTAAATCAGACCGTTGTTTGGTTAATGTCTATGCACCTAACCATCAATTCCGATAATGTGTAATGTATCCTTAACATTTTTCGTAAGTATTTCGATACTGATGTAAGATTTTTTAGCGTACTCTCCTGCCAAAATATATTTATTCAATCCCATGTATACCTGAAACCAAAAGTTTTATTGAAATAAAACAACAGGAATAACAACAAACAATAAAAAAACCATTTCAGCAAAATTGATTTTTCATCGCATGACGATACCTTTACTATTGTAGTCCCTTCTCGAGTTCTTTCAGTTACCAGTTGATTTCCATCGTTTCTCTTTTCTTCAGTTTCTAGATCCTCTTCTGGTAGCAGTACTGCGAATAAAACGTTATAGTTTATTAAAAATTTATTAAAAGAAATGTATTTTTGTTTAAAAATTTCTTAATGTACTTACGTTAATTACTATCATCTTCATCGTCACCTACACCATTCATTTCACGTGGATTATCAAGATCAGCCAAGATGTTGTCATTGTCGTTATTCTCGTATTGTAGTGGTGGATCATTACGATTAACCGAGACATTGTAAAAATTATATTCAGAATCAAGCAATAAGATTAAAACTGTAAGTCGTTTTTATAATTGTCATAACTTTTATGTAATAATGATGTCAAATTATACCTTACACGTAAAGCTAAAACTATTTTAAAATACAATACGCATAGCAAACTACTACTATGATATTTTGCTCAAATTTAGTTTATATTAATTCAATAAAAAAAGGTGACAATTATCATTATTTCCAATAAGATACAGACAATTATAGAAACATATATTTAACTTAAACTCTTTGTAAAGAAAATTTTTGAAATTATATAGATGCTAACATAATAGAAAAACTTAAACATTACAAGACCAATAAAATTCTTTTTTTTTTGTAACAAAACCGAATAAAATATTAAAAATGAATTAACTAATTGTAATTATTGTTAGAATTAAGCTACAAAGACGATTCTTTTTCGTAGCCTAGTTCAAATTTTACGTAAAATATTATAATAAAATGAATATTTATAAAACATAAATAATAACATTAGTTTTAAGTTATTATACAATTTTGTAAAACTGGACAATCCCCTCTCAATCTCTCTCTCTCCGACTTCAAGACGACACACCCTCACAGAGGCTATCCACGCCCTCTCAGACAGGCCCTCCGAGGAGAAGGGGGCCCGAAAATCTTACCCTCTCCAGAAATTTTCCTAAAAAAGGATTCGTTCGGAGCTACTTCGGGAAAGCGTATAAATATCGCGCAAAATTTTCGACAGCCAGCAGACCTCAGGCAGCACTCGAGGGACACGAAACTCTACTACGCAAGTACTACAAGGAATCATTTCAACGCAACTACTAGGAACTTTTTAGAAAGCAACTACCACGAGCAGACCTCAGGCAGCACTCGAGGACAAGCAATCACTAGGAATCACTACGAGAATTCGTTTGAAAAACGACGGCAGCCGCAGTCACATATATTTATATATAAATTTTACAAACTGTTCTTTGAAGAACAACAACTATTCATTTTCAAACACAAAAAAAAAGGGAAGAAGACGACGACGAGGATCTGCAGAATTCAAACAGAGAGAGAGAGAAAGAGAGTGAGGACTTCCAGCCAACTCAGACCTTTTCTGGAATAAAAAAAAAAGTGAGTTTTTAATACAAATTTTTCTTTTTTTCTTTTCAACCTCGAAAGAGATAGTATTAGCCAAGATCGGCTAAATATCTCTCTCCAAACATCACTTGTTAGGTCCTTTCCAGAATAATCTGTAGGCCAACGTCGGCCTATATGGTTGTTCAGTCCCGCATCTCACCACCCTTCCTATAAAATCTTACAATTAATACCTCTGCCGTCCCGAGCCCATAAGTTTCAGTACTTAGGCTCGAAAAAGGCACAAGGCAGGTTTGCGTCAAATTTCGCACGCAATAGTAACATCACCCCGACGTTACACTTATACATAAAAAAAAATGCAATTAACAAAAAATCGATTTTTTCAAAGTCGCAAGTGGGAGTGACCCGTTAAAACCTTTATAAAAACTTTAAGTAAGTATTTTAAATATTTATTAAACTAAATTTAATTTATTAAACTTTCAAAATATACAAACGGAAAGTTTCCTTGTAAGCTTCCCGGAAGATAACTGTAACCTTTTTTTAATCTTCCCCATTAATATTAGAAAGAAATCTTAACGTAATCTTTTAGAAAAGATTGACGTAAGCTTCCACGAAAGTTTCAGTGACAGGTTTTAAGAAACTTTTCTATAAGCTTGTTGTAAGCTTCCTTAAAAACTGCATGGAATATTGATCGTAATCTTGCAGCAAGGCTATTGGTTTTCTTATGTAAAGAAAATTAACGAATATTTTGTGTAAGCTTTCCGTAAGATTCCCGTAATAAAATATGAATGTTCCGATAACCAAGTATAAGAACCTTACGTGAATATTTCTTAAAAGTTGCCGGAAAGCTTCCTGCAATCTTTAAGAATAGACTAACTGATAGGTTCCTTGTAAACCATTAGGAAGGTTACATTAAGGAGAGGTTCTCATTAAGCACGACCAAAAAATCGATTTTTTTTTTTTTTTTGCTTAAAAAGTTGGTAAATGTCTCGTAGAATACGCTCGTGAAACCCGTTTTGCCGAATTCAATTTATTTTTAAAGTTATAGTCAAAAAACCGAAGTCGTCTTTTTACGTACTAAATCGCGTACTAAAACTTTAAACGCGTTTTTCTCGAAACCATGTTTTTTGAGACGGGCGGCAAGATATCTCAAAAACTATTATAGATATCGAGATGAATTTTTTTTTATTTTGAAGGTAATTAAATTTTCTAGATCTTGACCAAAAATCATAATTTTACAATGATTATTTTTATTGTTATTGCACTTCTTAGAGCAAAAAAAAGTGCAAAAAAATATTTTTTTTTTTTGCAAGTCCGCCATTTTGTTAATTTTTAACTTTTCTTCGTGATTTTAGTTCAAGATCCAGAAAATGTCTTCTAGTTCATAACAAACTTTGATTTTTCGATTTCAGACAAAAATTGGATGAGTTACCTTGCCGCCCATGGAGGTGTCTTTTTTTTCGATGACTATTTTTCAATGCATATAACTAATAAACTATTCGGTATAAGTACCAAAAAACTTGACTACTTTATTTATTTTCTTCCATGAGAAAAAAAATCGCGAAAATCACGTAATTTTTGGGTCGCTAGATGAGAACCTCCCCTTAAGCTTATTTTAATCTTTCACGTTAATGTTGAATGGGAACTTTTACATAATCTTTATGGAAAGATTTCAGTAAGCTTCCAGAAAAGTTTATTTGGAAGGTTCTAAGAAACTTTTCTATAAGCTTGTTGCAAGTTTTTTTAAAAAGTGTATAGAATATTGATCATAATCTTCCAGCAAGGCTATTTGTTATTTTATATTGAAAAATTTATTTTTTATTTTGGATATACATACATTGGCAATCAAAATTTATTATGCTTGCAGAGATAATAAAATCTTAAGAATAAAATTATTAATTGAAATACAAAAATTTATTAATTTTTTAATTATTTCTTAATTTTAAAAAATACTTTACACTATAAAAAATATTTAATGTAAAATTAATACAAGTTTATATGTTTACCATGCAACGTAAGACTCAAATTTAAGCTCCAACAAATCATGATAGGAAGCTTACAAAAAAGCTTTATGTAATGTTCCACTTAATATTGTTGAATCCTTCCTACAAAGATTGCGAGAAGATATTACAACAATCTTTCATAAAGGTTACAAGTAATCTTTCAGAAAGATGGGCAAATGGTTACGATAATCTTTCATGGAAGACAACTAGCAGTATTTTGTCGCGGACATTTTGACATTACAGCAAGATTCCATGAAAGCTTTCTGAAAGCTTCCGAACCTTTCTTGGAATCTTACAAGAAGCTTACAGGAAGCTTGCGTGCTGTCTGGGTATAACACTTTTTTAATATAAAAATAACAATTTTAAATATAAAAATAAAAATGTTTATTGCTGTATTAATTTAGATTTACTTATATTTGTTAAAATATTTAAACGTGTGCTTTTATTAAAGTTTACTAATTATATTCTTAATTATTTTATAAATAAAAATTGATTTATATTTTTCATCAAATATTATTTATTAAATTATTTATTTTCTTACCAATAGCAAGAAGAAGCGGAACAAGTACAAGTCAGAGTACTTTTTACGAATATTGGAAGCTTTGCTTAGTAACCATGAGTCAAGAAGTATAATTTTGACGAGTAATAGATAAATATACTGCAAACATTAAATAGTCACAAACTTAAAGTACTAAAAAATATACTTATAAATATTCATTTTGATGTAAATTTCCTTGCTAATTTTCTACTCGATGACAATTTTCCACTCAAATTCGACATCATCAAACATGTATTAATAGTCTGACTTAATTGCCACTGTAATTGAATGAAAAATCTATATAATTTGTATTGTTTTGTATGAGGTTGGTTGCAGGAACCATTGAAAATATTGGATGTATAACAATTAATCAATTCTTTTAAAATTGGTTTACAATTAATATAAAAAAATGGTGTATTTGAAATAAATATAATTTTGATTTTTAAATTAATATTACTATAAATTGTATTTGTAGAAATTAAATATTATGCACTTCTTAAATTTGCCAGTCAGCTATCAGTATTAAAAATTTTATAAAGCTAACCAAAAAGTATGACCACCTGGTTTCTAATACTTATTTCATAATTTGATAACATAGAATTACTTCCATTTATTTACAATATTACTTTTCTTAATATTTTTTATAAATAATTGTTACCATTTAAACAATTATAATTGTAAAAACAATTTCCGCGAAAATTACCGTTTGTATCTTTATCGTTATACTGTTAACTTATTTAAATGCACTCACTATTAATCAATAATAACACCACTGAATAAATTATTACTAAAGTATAATAATTACCTTACGTGAAATACAATATTATGTATAGGCATTATAGAGCATCGATTTGACACATTTTGCAAAAAGTAACTGGTGTTGGCATAGATCTCGTGACGTTAATTAACTCGCAAACGTTATAAAACCATCGATCCCATTGGTCGAATAAAACAAGACAATTTGAAAATAAAAGCGGCAATGGCGGCGCCGTGTGCGTGGCGCACTATTACAATACTGCACTTGAATGAGAAATGATTTTTCAAAAATTGATCACTTCTCTTCGATTTTTATTTTATAATATTTCATTTTACTGATAAAAAATCGAGTGAGAGATTGAGCGCGTGCAGGCAAGAGAGAAAGAGAGAAAGAGAGAGAGAGAGAGAGAGAGAGAGAGAGAGTGAAAAAGAGAGAGAGAGATGGAGAGAAAGGGGAAGGAAGAAAGAAAAAGTTGAAACAAAGTAGCTGTTAAATAGAATTTATTTCCTTAATTTTTTCGCGTTGCTTTCCTGCAGGTTTTTTAGCGCTCTTCATCGGCGCTACTTCCTTCTGCATCACTTTTTTCATCGCCAAATTCTTCTTCAGAATGTAAACTGCTTTCTGTGGTTGGACTCGTATATCTATCTGAATAGACTCTTGGCCTCCTTGTTCTCGTTGTCTTCGTCTTCTCTCGTAATTTCTCAGCAGTTTGCGCTAATAGCGCTATAGCACATTTCTCGAACCAATTATGTTTGTGGGAAATGTCGCAAATATATTTTGCATAATAACTTTTGTTACGCACGTAATCTCTTACATGTTGCGGATTTAATCTTGCGTCTTCATTTTTTATCACCTTAATGTCCTTTGTATGAACGATAGCGCTTTCATTAATTGCATTCTTATAAAAAAAAATAAGAGTAAGAAACTAACGCCCACATGCCGAAGCAACAAAAACGAACACGTGTCGACAAAAAGAATGAATGTTTTTACACGAATAGGAAAACGTTGTTGCACAAACATGAAAAGCGCGATCTACCTACGTAGACGACGACTGACAGCTAGTGAAATTAATTGATCAATCCGCAACGCACGTAACGATGCCATGAAAGTAAAAACGATTAAGAAAACGTCATTTTACAACAGTAAATTAAAAAAGGTTTTTCATGCATAGATACAAAAACAAGTAGGAACTTGGCGTACTCTATGATCGCTGTAACGTTACTGTTACCCCTTCTTTTCTTATACACTCACGCTCATGACCGAACTTCTGACGCAACTGCATACCTTATATACTGTGCATCTTACCAATACACAGCTCTTGCCTTTTTTTTTATCTTACGCTGTTTCTTATTTGTTGGTTTTTTAAAAAAACTCGAGTGTTATGCATATCACAATGTTTTCTAAGTGGACATTATAATTTCAATTTTTTACTCTTTAATATTTAATTTTTTTTTTTTCATTTATATAAATAAAAATTTTTGTTTATAACCATACAATTAATATGTCGACGTGCCTTTCAAAGAAAAATATTTTGCTCTTTAGCGACGTGTACGAGGGTGGTCTGAAAAGTTTCCGACCTCAACGTGAAGATAGCAGCACTCGTCAATAAAAGCTAACGAATTTCGTTGTTCATCTGTTGACAGCTGCTCACCAAAGTCTCAGCCATTTTGGATTCGCAGTTATTAGTTGACAGTCGTTTGAGTGAGTCGATGTGAGTGTTGTTGTGAAAATGGACAAAATTGAGTATCGAGCTATCATTAAATTTTTGTTTTTGAAAGGCAATACGCCTACGCAAATCAAAAATGAGTTGAACTCTGTGTATGGGGACTCTGCGCCATCATTTACTACAGTGAAATTTTGAGCAGCTGAATTCAAACGTGGCCGTGAGAGCTTGGGAGACGAAGAACTTTCGGGACGTCCAAAAACTGCAACCACTGACGATAACATCGCCAAAGTTCGCCAAATGGTTCTAGACGACCGCCGAATTAAAGTGAGAGAGTTAGCAGAGGCTATGAACATGTCCAAAGAACGTGTTTGCTACATATTAAATCAAGATTTAGGCATGAGAAAGCTGTCCGCACTTTGGGTGCCGCGTTTGCTCACGATAGACCAAAAACGTGTTCGAATGAACATTTCCAACGCTCTATTGGCGCAGCCTAGGCACAATAAATCCGAGTTTTGGCGCCGATTAGTTACTGTAGATGAAACTTGGATACACCATTATACGCCCGAAACAAAAGTACAATCATAACAGTGGACTGCAAAGGGGGAACCGGCTCCAAAAAAAGCAAAAACTGTTTTTTCGGCTGGGAAAGTGATGACGACTGTTTTTTGGGATAGTCATGGAGTTATTTTAATCGATTATCTTCAAAAAGGAAAAACCATTTCAGGAGCATACTATGCATCATTACTTGATAAGCTGAAGGCAGAACTTGCGGAAAAACGTCTACATTTGCAGAAAAAGAAAATCCTGTTTCACCAAGGCAACGCGCCGTCTCACACCTCAGCGGTTGCGATGGCGAAAATCCACGAATTACGGTTTCAACTGCTTGATCATCTGCCTTACTTACCAGACCTAGCCCCAAGCGACTTCTTTTTGTTCCCTCATCTGAAAATTGCACTCGGAGGGCAAAGATTTTTGTCAAATGAGGAGGTAATCACCTTCGTGAACAGTCATTTTGCAGAGAAAAACGCCGAGTACTATTTGGATGGGTTAAAGAGATGGGAGCATCGCTGGGAGAAGTGTGTAGAATTGCAAGGAGACTATATTGAGAAATAAAAAAAAAAATTAGGAAAAAATGTCTTGTATCTGTGTTAGGTCGGAAACTTTTTAGACCACCCTCGTATGATAAAAAAATAATTGTTTATCAATGCAAGCATTTATATTTTTCAAAATTTAATATGATTATATATTGATGACGATAACAATTATAAATGTTTTATGTAACATATACAACTTTATGGTACAACTTCAAAGTTCTTTTCGTGATTGCTTTAAATACTGATCAGTTCTTGCTTATATGCCTCCTTTTTCTCTATTACACGCTGTTTGATAATTGCGTATTTTATAGTTGAAGTGATCACACAATGAACTTTTGTTTTCTGCAATGACAACATTTTGCCAGTTGGATCTTTTTGATTTATGTAATATTTACAAATATCTGTAAAAAATTAGTTATACGTTTTAAAACACACATTACAACATAATCTCCATCTGATTCAAATATAAAGTAGTATTCCAGCGTCATAACACATTAAATTAAGTTGAAGAATTAGTTGAAATATCGTTTTCGCGAAGTATAAGCAGGTCAATAAAGAGATACAATTTATAAAAACGGAAGCAGGTTTATGTTGAAAATAGTATATAACCCATACGGCACTAAAGATTTTTGCAAGTTTTTTGCAAAGTTTCATGAAAGGTTTGAGACCTCGTCAAAATCTTACGAAAAATATTTCTAAATGTATCTATGTCCGCGCATAATCTTCGTATAAACATTTCCCATAAAGTTGAGGAATGATTTTTCGCGATGTTTATAAAAGATTGACAGAAAAATTGCAAAAACATTTCTTGCATAATTTTAGCAATGTTTTTTGAAACCTCGCAGAAATCTTTCAAAAAATGTTTCTGTGATGTATCTATGGCCGCGCATAATCCTCGTATAAACATTGCCCGTAAAGATGATTTGTGCGATGTTTTTTGAAACCTCGCAAAAATCTTACGAAATATGTTATAGTGATGTTCCTGTGTCCGCGCATAATTCTTATATCAACATTTTCCGCAAAGATGAGTAACATTGAATGCAACCTTGCAGAAAGCTTATTGTGAGCTTTCTAGAATAATTTTTTTAAACTTCCCAAAAGATTTAATTATCTTCCAGGAAGCTATCACAGAATATTGACGTAATAACGAAATATCTGACTTAAGAAACTGTTAGTTATCTCCCATGAAAGATTCCAGTAAGCTTTTACACAATCTTTGTGAAATATCATTTGTAACCTTTATTTACTTTTATTAGGTTGCTGCAGATGAAATGGCCGATTTAATAATAAATTTTTAAACAGCTGTAACTTTTTATAAAGATAATTTATTGAATCAAAATAGGTACCAATAGATGCAACACACTTTTCCCAACAAGATACAAGTCTATTTATTCCAGTTTTTTAGAAGTCCGAGTTTCTGGTTCGAAGAAACTCCTCGAAGGCATTACTCGCCAAATTTAAAATGTTTAGCTACATGTTTCAAAAAACCACACAGGAATCTTTCGTGAAATATTTTGTGAAATTGTACTGCAAGGTTCCGTTGAAATCTCTAATTTTTTAAATATTTCTTATTGTACCTTAACTTTCCTTATAAAACAAAATAATAAAAAATAACATATATCACATAATTTTTATCATAATTATAATTTATGTGAATTATTAACTTGAACTAAAGTTACTATTTATATACAAATGATTGCTTATGATTGACAAATTCAAGTTTTAGCTTTGTTGGATAATGTTCGGACCCGCGAGCCAAGGGTTCAGAGTTCGATTCCTATGAGAAGAAGAATGTTTTTTTTTCTAATTATTTACCACAATTATTTCAACTTGTTTTTTTTTTTATTTTGATAAAAACCATTGTTAACGATAGAAGGATATATGAAAAAGTTTTAAAATAAAATAAAATAAAAATAATATTTTACAATTTTATGTATAAAGTTAGTAAATAATTGGGGATGAAATCATTACCTTATATGGCAAAAAACCGTTGAAATGCGGAAGTACATGCGGAAGTAAAACGCGGAAATAAAACGCGGAAGTGCAAACGCGGACATACAAGTCTTAGCCGAAGAATGCGGAAGTAGGCATAAGCTAAGCATAGATTAAATGCGAATAATATTTTTTGTATTTAATAAAATAAAATATTTATTTTTTAAAATAAATGAAAATTGAGAAGATTTGATTATATTATAATGTAAGAATTTGTACAAAATTATGATTTTAATTGTAATCGGCGACGGTAAAGAAGAAAAGGCAAATACGCACTTAATTTTGAATGTTTTCGTATAAAAATAATATGATTTATTGCTATTTGGGGGCGATAAAGTTACACATATATTATTTATTGTTTGCAAATTATTCATGTAAAATTTTCATTAGAAAATATGGCAGTAAGATCTAGGATCTTACGTTTAATTATTATGATTGTAGTTGAGTCAGGATAGGGGTGATTCTCGGATTGTCCAGACGGGTGCTTGCGGGCGACTAGAGTCGGCGTCGAATTATCCGCCATCGCCTTCAGCTCAGGGTAACTCTGTGTTCCCCGAGGCTGTTTGATCCGCCGCGAGTCTTGGCCTCAAGTTATATGGGTCCAGCTGTAAAGGGAAACCGTAAGGTGGAACCGAGTCCGTCAGGGAGTTAGGTATGCAGTGAGCACCCACCCTTTCACAGAAAACTATGAAAATTTGGAAAGAAAATGGTAAATTATATAATAATAGTAAATTATATAATCGTATGATAAAATGTTATGTATTGCGGTGCCTTGCTTTCAGCCCTTGGGCGAAGCTAATTAGCCGCGAGAAAGATAGAGGGGGAAGTTTCGACACAGCTCCCCGCGAAGTTATAAAAAGCGCGCGCTTGAGTCGCGCGGCAGCATAGCATAGCATTGCATTCTTGCATTCAAGCATTAGCATTGCATCATTGTAACATTACATTGCATTTCGGCATTTAGTAATTTTGCATTTTGTATTATTCATTCGCTGCAGTTTATATTTTAAAGTTTTGTAACGTAAATAAATTATATATATATATATATATATATAAAAGAAATAAAGTGTGTAAATTATTCGCCTAACTACTTGCCCCGATTATTTTATATTTGTGTTTATCTTATACAACCATATTTAAATATATATTATTCAAAAAAATTATGAAGTGAATAAATAAATACCGCGTTGCTTTGATAAAATATTCTAACAACATTGCAGTAAAATTTTACACATCTTTACAGGATAGATTACAGCAAGGTTTAAAAAACATATTTTTGAAGCATTTTTGCAAAGTTTTTGGAAGGTTTCGAAACAAGAAATATTTTATTTATTGAACATATCTACGAAAACTTGCAGCAATCTCGCTAAAATATTACAACAAAATCTTACAAGAAACCTCGCTGTATTCTAACGTAAAATGTTTTTAGAAATGTTTCAGCAAGTTTGCTTCAAGGTTTGGTTGAAACATTTACACGAAATCTTGTTAGACCTTGTTAACACATTGCGTACAGCGCTCTGCTCGCGCGACGCGCTCACAGGGCGCGCACATTTTTGGGCGCTCTAGAAACACTTTATACGATACGAGATATCTCGTCTCCCGGCCACAACGTTCGGATTGCTAAAGACGAGATATCTCGTCTCCCGTACGCAATGCGTTAATATGTTTCAACTAGATTTTTTAGATAATCTCACCGCTATCTTTCGTTTTTTTCGTTTCAAAATGTTTTGTGAAATGTTCCAGCGAGATTTCTTTGGTTTTAATGTAACATTTACACGAAATCTTACAGCGACCTTTTCCAAATGGTTTAACTAGATGTTTCAAAAAATCTCACAGGAATCTTTCTTGAAATGTTTTGTAAAATGTTCTAGCAAGTTTGCTTCAAGGTTTCGTTGAAACATTCATACGAAATCTTGCAGCGATCTTTTTAAAATGTTTCAATTATATGTTTCAAAAAACCTCACAGGAATCTTTCTTAAGGGGTCTGTCTAGTAACTCACTTTTGAAAGAAAAGATTGGAAGAAAGTCAACTCTTCGAACAATCTGAAGGAATTTTGTACGGTCCAGGCATCGCTGACTAGGTGTAAGTAATTTTTTTTTAAGAATTTCATGTAAAAAAAAATTTAAACGCGTTTTTCTCGAAACAACGTTTTTACTCGCCTTGTTGATGAAATTTTCGAAACTACTCGACCGATCCTTATGAAATTTGAACCACATATTCTGTAAACCTATCGCTATGTCCCCTATAAATTTTTTTCAAAAATTTTGAATTTTACTATATTTTTTTTTCAAAAATCGGCGAAAAAAAACCGGTTTTTTGAAAATTTTTTGTTTTTTCTTCACCATTTTTTTATTTTTTAAAATAATTGAATAAAATTCATAGGGGACATAGCCATTGTCATACCAAACCTAAAGCACTTTGATTTTTTTGTTTCAGACAACACAGCTCCGAGATTTTATCAACAAGGCGGACCTACCTACTTTTCGAGGTGTTGCGTTTGGCTGACGTTTTTGGTCATAATACATGTATAAAATAAAAGAAAAAATTTTTATGTATTTCAAGAGTGTATTTACTAAGCCTAATAACTTTTATATCATTACCTTTATCCAGTATCCCAAGAAATAATCACGAAAATCGCGTTTTTTTCGACGCGAGCTACTAGACAGACCCCTTAAAATGTTTGTGAAATGTTCCAGCAAGGTTGATGCAAGATTTCTTTGTAAGATTTCAATGTAATGTTTTTATTATCTTAAAACTATGTTTTAATGTTATGTTTCTTTGAAAGATTTCTGCAAGGTTTTAATATAACCTTTCTACGAGTTTTCACTAAAACCTTACATAAAATCTTTCGAAATCTTTTGTGTCGTGTGGGAAGTATGAGGTATCTAAAAAATGAATAACTGAATGTTGTCAAAATTTGTTGACAGTAAAATAATTATTAAAAAAAGAACATGTAACGTTGGTACACGACCTCTGTTTTTTGTCGCGTCAGCCGATAAGTTTCTTATCTGCCTCTTCTACCACGATAAAGCCCCCTCCACACCCTATGCGACGCACTCTCCACTGACATAGACCGTTGTGAAACTCAACCTAAACTCAAACCGAGAGTTGAATAGTCGCTCTCATTAAACTCAATTTGACTACGATGCAATTTCTTTACAAACAATCACACACAAGTAATCAAAATCATGCATACTACAGATGAAAAAAAATGTTCCCCTTTCTAAGTCGGTCAATACGAATTTCATTGACATTCGACATACAAATTTTTGCAAAGTAATTCTTTCTTGAATAAGCATCTATAGCGTAATTTAGGACATCGCGCAAAAACCTGGAATATCACGAATTTCTCTTGCAAAACCCTCATAATAATTATTTTTATAAATTATTAATTGGTTACATAAAAATTTTTTTCAAAATAAATAATTAATTTAAATCAATAGGCCAATTTTCAACTGTTACATGCATTTATTTTAAAAACATTAATCTAGTTAAATTTTAATGTATACAGCGACAATTCACCTATTCTATTCATTATTATGTCACTATTTTATAGTGTATATATTTATTATTATTATACTATTTTATATATCTTTAATAACTGTCTGCGACATGCGTTTTTATAAAAATATTTGCAATTAACTCCCTACAGAACAATTATTTTTATATTATTACTGGTAATTCCAACATTAATTTACAATTGCATTAGCGTGTCGTATCTCTATTAAATAACTCTTTAAAAATACAGTAAACCAAATAAGTACTCCTCCAACAGTCCATTAATTAAAAATTATAACTTCTAAAGAATGATTATTTAAACTATTATTCTACAATTATTTCTTTTTTTTTGTAATAATAAAACACTCGCGCCTATAGTAGCAATCTTTTTTTTTATTTAAATAATCATTCTTTATCTAAAAATCATTATGTAAATTAATCACTTAAAATGCGACGAAAAACTTCGTTCTTTTTTGTAATATGCGTTAAATTTTAAATGGCACACGATCATACAATTTAAATTAACACAGTTCTATTGCAAATAGCAAATAATAAACCTATGTGAAAAATTCCGCAAAAATGGATCATCTCTCACTCTCTAACTCTCGCTTTCCCTCTCTTGAACCGAGAATCCCGCCAGGAAAAGGGGGGCCAAAAACTTGGCCTCTCCCCGAATTTCCCGTTCAAAGAAAGAATTTGCTGAGTAGCTTCTCCAACGCATTTAAATACGGCGCAAAATTTTCACTAAGTGCAGACCTTAGGCAGCACTCGACGGAAACATTACTATGCATCATCCACACGATTATGAGGAAGCATCTACAAAACAACTACGAGGATAGTCCCAAAAGTACCCGACCTGACTTATGAATACAGGTAGTTTTAAAAAAACAATTACTCCGATTGATAATACCACCTTTCAACAACCTAATGTGAAAAATTCATAACGGTACGTTTATTATTATTTTTTTTACAGACATCCAAAGTGAACGCTCTCAGTGAATTTGTAAATATGGAAAAAATCGGGCACCGTTATGTGATACAATACTTTCATTTGAAAGGTCTAAGTACAACCGATATCAAAGCCGAGTTGGATTCTACTCTGGGGAAGTCTGCTCCTTCGTTTACAACGGTCAAATATTGGGTAGCTGAGTTTAAGCGAGGTCGTACAAGCTGCCAAGATGAACACCGCAATGGTCGACCAAGTGAGGTCACTACGTCAGAAAATGTGAAGAAAATCCAAAAAAATGGTATTGGATGGCCGATGATTAAAAGTGAGCGAGATAGCAGACATGGCAGGCATTTCAAAAAGTGCTGTGCATCGCATTTTGACCGAAAATTTGGACATGAGAAAGCTGTGCGCAAGATGAGTGCCGTGTTTGCTCACAATGGAGCACAAACAGCAACGTAAGGATGTTTCCATCGAGTGTTTGACAATGTTTCGCAGCAATAAAGCCGAGTTTTCGCGTCGATTCATAACCATGGACGAAACATGGGTCCATCATTTTACACCTTAGACCAAGGAGCAATCAAAGCAGCGGACTAAAAAGGGAGAACCGGCTCCAAAGAAAGCAAAGACAGTTCAGTCAGCTGGCAAGGTCATAGCATCCGTTTTCTGGGATGCGCGTAGAATAATATTTATTGATTATCTCGAAAATGAAAAACAATCAACGGCGCATATTACGCAGCCTTATTGCAGCGTTTAAGTGATGAAATCAAGAAAAAACGGCCCCATCGAACGAAAAAAAAAGTGTTGTTTCATCACGACAACGCACCAATCCACACGTACGTCATTGCGATGGCTAAAATCAATGAGTTGAAGTTCGAATTGCTTCCTCACGCATCCTATTTGCCAGATCTGGCTCCCTCGGATTATTTTCTTTTTCTGAATTTGAAAAAATGGCTCAGCGGCAAAAGATTTGCCAACAATGAAGAGGTAGAGTCTGCGGTTAATAGGTATTTTAAGGAGCTTGACGGTTCCTACTATAAAGCAGGCATCGAAGCTATTAAACATCGTTGGGAAAGGTGTATCGAACTGAAAGGAGAATATGTTGAAAAATAAAAAACATTTTTGCAATTTTTTCACTGTTTTCTTTGTCGGGTCGGGTACTTTTGGGACTGCCCTCGTACGACAAGCAGACTATCCAATTTTTCCAATAAATAAGAGGAAGAAGACGACGAGAAGTCAGCCACAGCAACAGAGAGACAGAGAGAGAGAGAGAGAGAGAGAGAGAGAGAGAGAGAGAGAGAGAGAAAGGATTTATCACAGCGAAATACAAAATCAATAAAAAGTGAGATGATAATTCGCGAAAGAGCGCTAAAAAACTTGCAGGAAAGCAACGAGAAAAAATTAAGGAAATAAATTCTATTTAACAGCTACTTTGTTTCAACTTTTTCTTTCTTCCTTCCCCTTTCTCTCCATCTCTGTCTCTCTTTTTCACTCTCTCTCTCTCTCTCTCTCTCTCTCTCTTTCTCTCTTTCTCTCTTGCCTGCACGCGCTCAATCTCTCACTCGATTTTTTATCAGTAAAATGAAATATTATAAAATAAAAATCGAAGAGAAGTGGGTCAATTTTTGAAAAATCATTTCTCATTCAAGTGCAGTATTGTAATAGTGCGCCACGCACACGACGCCGCCATTGCCGCTTTTATTTTCAAATTGTCTTGTTTTATTCGACCAATGGGATCGATGGTTTTATAACGTTTGCGAGTTAATTAACGTCACGAGATCTATGCCAACACCAGTTACTTTTTGCAAAATGTGTCAAATCGATGCTCTATAATGCCTATACATAATATTGTATTTCACGTAAGGTAATTATTATACTTTAGTAATAATTTATTCAGTGGTGTTATTATTGATTAATAGTGAGTGCATTTAAATAAGTTAACAGTATAACGATAAAGATACAAACGGTAATTTTCGCGGAAATTGTTTTTACAATTATAATTGTTTAAATGGTAACAATTATTTATAAAAAATATTAAGAAAAGTAATATTGTAAATAAATGGAAGTAATTCTATGTTATCAAATTATGAAATAAGTATTAGAAACCAGGTGGTCATACTTTTTGGTTAGCTTTATAAAATTTTTAATACTGATAGCTGACTGGCAAATTTAAGAAGTGCATAATATTTAATTTCTACAAATACAATTTATAGTAATATTAATTTAAAAATCAAAATTATATTTATTTCAAATACACCATTTTTTTATATTAATTGTAAACCAATTTTAAAAGAATTGATTAATTGTTATACATCCAATATTTTCAATGGTTCCTGCAACCAACCTCATACAAAACAATACAAATTATATAGATTTTTCATTCAATTACAGTGGCAATTAAGTCAGACTATTAATACATGTTTGATGATGTCGAATTTGAGTGGAAAATTGTCATCGAGTAGAAAATTAGCAAGGAAATTTACATCAAAATGAATATTTATAAGTATATTTTTTAGTACTTTAAGTTTGTCACTATTTAATGTTTGCAGTATATGTATCTATTACTCGTCAAAGTTATACTTCTTGACTCATGGTTACTAAGCAAAGCTTCCAATATTCGTAAAAAGTACTCTGACTTGTACTTGTTCCGCTTCTTCTCACTATTGGTAAGAAAATAAATAATTCAATAAATAATATTTGATGAAAAATATAAATCAATTTTTATTTATAAAATAATTAAAAATATGATTAGTAAACTTAAAATAAAAGCACACAATCAGATCAAAAAACTAAAAATATGGCTCTCGTTGGAGGAGGTCAAAGCCTAGATATAATCCACTTGCAAATCGACGTGGATTTTTACATGGAAATCTACACTGAAATCAGTCCAATAACACACTGTATGTAGATTTCCACGTAGATTTCCGCGTAGATTTTCACATGGATTTCCGCGTAGATTACCACGTGGGTTTCGACGTGAAATCAGTGTAGAAATCTAATTGAAAATCAGTGTCAATATCTATGCGGGAATCAGTGTAGAAATGTACGTAGAAATACCAGGCTGTTCAATAAGTTTTGCGGTTGGATAAGAAAAACACAATTTTATGGTTTGAAATACACTTTTTTATTTAGTATAGTCTCCCTGAACATCAATACACTTGTCCCAACGAGATTCCAATTTATGAATTCCATCCCTGAAGTGAGAATCTGGAAGGGCTGCAAAATACGCTTCCGCGTCTGTTATGACCTCATCATTTGATGAAAAACGCTTTCCACGCATGAATATTTTTAGGTCTGGAAACAGATGGAAGTCGCTAGGGGCCAAATCTGATGAATACGGTGGATGCTTCAACAATTCGAACTATAATTTATGGATTTTAGCCACTGTCAACATGCTCTTGTGATACGGTGCATTGTCCTGATAAAAAAAGATTTTTTTCTTCTGCAAACCGGGTCTTTTTTCACGAATTTTTTCCTTTAGCTGGTCTAAAAGGTTACAATAATATTCAGAATTTATTGTTTTACCAGTTTGCAAGTAATCCACAAACAAAATTCCTTTCACATCCCAAAAAACTGATGCTAACACCTTCTTGGCCGATTTCTGGACACGAACTCGTTTCGGAGCCGAAAAACCAGGTTCACACCACTCTTTAGCCTCTTGTTTTGATTCATGATCATGGTGATAAACCCAAGTCTCATCCATAGTGATGAATCGACGCACAAAATCCACTTTATTCTTTTGAAAACGCTCTAAATGTTGCTGAGAAAGTCGCATTTGAATGTTTTTGTTCCATTGTTAGCAAATGCGGCACCCATTGGGCACACAGCTTTCTGAAACCCAATACTTCAGTCAAAATATTGCTTACACTGCCCAATGAGATGCCTAGGGCTTCTACTAAATCTCTTATATTTACTCGACGATTTTCCAATACGATATCCTGTATTTTTTCTACGATTTCTGGTGTTCTTGCTGTTTTTGTACGTCCTTGACGTGGATCGTCTTCAAGGCTTGTACGACCACGTTTAAATTCAGCAACCCATCTTTCTACTGTACCAATTGAAAGCAAAGAGTCCTTATACACTTTCAACATTCGTTCATAAATTTTCTTTGCTTTTAAAGCTTCCAAAAATAAAAATTCAATCACTGCACGATACTTGATTTTTTCCATTGTAAAAAAATACTGTGACACGTCGATACTAAATGGCTTGTAAACAAAAAATGAATTAACTAATTAGAATGAAACTTCACGTACGTTCATATGAAGAGTGTACCAACATAACAAAAAAAAAAAATTAGGCTAGTAGCAGCACCCTCTCTTATCGAACCGCAAAACTGATTAAACAGCCTGGTAAGTGTAAAAACCCACACAGATCAAAAAGTTTTTAAAATATTTTTAAAACGTTTCATGAAAGGATGAAAACTTTTTTAAAAGCTTTTAAAAAATGTTTCAAAAATGAGTTTATGTCCGTTTTTAAACCCTTCAGCAACGTTTTCTAGCTCCTTTAATTAACCTTTCGATACAAGTTTTAAAAAAATTTCTATAAAAGTTATAGAAATATTGAAAAAAACATTTTTAAAGTAGTTGATGAAACCTTTTCAAATACTTTCTTAAAACCTTTATCAAAACTTTAAATAAGTATTTTATATATTTTAGAATTTCATATTATACGAGGGTGGTCTGAAAAGTTTCCGACCTCAACGTGAAAATAGCAGCGCTCGTCAATAAAAGCTAGCGAATTTCGTTGTTCATCTGTTGACAGTTGCTCACCAAAGTTTCAGTCATTTCGGATGCGCAGTTGTTAGTTGACAGTCGTTTGAATGAGTCGATGTGAGTGTTGTTGTGAAAATGGACAAAATTGAGTATCGAGCTGTCATTAAATTTTTGTTTTTGAAAGGCAATACGCCTACGCAAATCAAAAATGAGTTGAACTCTGTGTATGGGGACTCTGCACCATTATTTACCACAGTGAAATTTTGGGCAGCTGAATTTAAACGTGGCCGTGAGAGCTTGGGAGACGATGACGATTTGGGATGTCCAAAAACTGTAACCACTGACGATAACATCGCCAAAGTTCACCAAATGGTGCTAGACGACCGCCGAATTGAAGTGAGAGAGTTAGCAGAGGCTATGAACATGTCCAAAGAACGTGTTTGCTACATATTAAATCAAGATTTACGCATGAGAAAGCTGGCCGCACGTTGGGTGCTGCGTTTGCTCACGTTAGACCAAAAACGTGTTCGAATGAACATTTCCAACGCTCTATTGGCGCAGTTTAGGCGCAATAAATCCGAGTTTTGGTGCGGATTAATTACTGTAGATGAAACTTTGATACACCATTATACGATCGAAATAAAAATACAGTCAAAACAGTGTACTGCGAAGGGGGAACCGGCTCCAAAAAAAGCAAAAACTTTTTTTTCGGCTGGGAAAGTGATGGCGACTGTTTTTTGGGGTAGTCATGGAGTTGTTTTAATCGATTATCTTCAAAAAGGAAAAACCATTACAGGAGCATACTATGCATCATTACTTGATAAGCTAAAGGCAGAACTTGCGGAAAAACGTCCACGTTTGCAGAAAAAGAAAATCCTGCTTCACCAAGACAACGCGCCGTCTCATACCTCAGCGGTTGCCATGGCGAAAATCCACGAATTACGGTTTCAGTTGCTTGACCATCCGCCTTACTCACCAGACCTAGCCCCAAGCGATTTCTTTCTGTTCCCTCATCTGAAAATTGCACTCGGAGGACAGAGATTTTCGTCAAATGAGAAGGTAATCACCTTCGTGAACAGTCATTTTGCAGAGAAAAACGCCGAGTACCATTTGGATGGGTTGAAAAGATGGGAGCATCGCTGGGAAAAGTGTGTAGAATTGCAAGGAGACTATGTTGAGAAAAAAAAAAAAAATTTAGAAAAAATGTCTTGTATCTGTATTAGGTCGGAAACTTTTCAGACCACCCTCGTATTATGATTATACATATTTTTAACATACGCATTATATTTAATTGTTTATTTGCATTGTCGCACATGTTATTTTACACATTATTTTACGGAAAACATGCAGAATAATGTTTGACCTACGGTGGGATTGAACTCGGGCCCTTCGTATTATAAAGCAGACGCCCTAACCATTACGCTATGCAACGCTTGTAGAACTAAGATTTAAATTTGAATTATAAGTTGCATGGCAATCCATTAACGCTTGTATTAATTGTACATTTAAAAATTCTTCTATAGTGTAAAGTATTTTTTTAAATTAAGAAATAATTAATAATTAAATAATTAAAAATTCAAGATATTTAAATACATAATTTCACTCATGAGATTTTATTACATATGTAGTAAAATCTCAAGAGCGAAATTATGTATTTAAATATATTAAAATTGTAATTATATCTTAATTTAAAAAAATACTTTACACTATAGAAGAATTTTTAAATGTAAAGTTAATACAAGCGTAAATGGATTGCCATGCAACTTATGATTCAAATTTAAATCTTAGTTCTACAAGCGTTGCATAGCGTAATCGTTAGGGCGTCGGCTTTCTAATGCGAAGGACCCGAGTTTGATCCCACCGTAGGACAAATATTTTTCTGCGTTTTTTTCTGTATAATAATGTGTAAAATAACATGTGCGACAATGCGAATAAACAATTACTAGGTGTACAAGTAGGAAATGCGTATTTTAAAAGAAAAATCAACACGTTAAATTTGGTAGAATAATAAAAAGTGCTCTATTCAAAGTATGCTTTATCGCTTTTTAAACATTTTTCTCATCTTTCGGGCGATTTCTGAACACCACGCCAGTAGAAATCTTTCTCTTTTGCCGCGAACTATTCATCGAGCCATTTTTTGACATGATGATTGGAATCAAAGCGCTGCTCAGTAAGTGCGTGACCCATCGATACAATCAAGTGGTTATTAGAAGGAGCAAAATCTGGTGAGTAAGCCGTATGAGGCAGAACTTCCCAGTTGAGTGCTTCCAATGTATCGCCAACCGGTTTTGCCATATGTGATGGAGCATTGTCATGGAGAAAAATTACTTTGTGTTACCTCTTTAGGTATTCTGGCCTTTTTTCAAGCAGCAAACGGCTTAAATCGGCTAATTGTTGTTGGTAACGTGTAATATTAACTGTTTTCCCAAGTTTCAATAGCTTATAATAGACAACGCCCCTCTGATCCCACCAATCACAGAGCATTGTCTTTCTGCCAAAACGATTTTGTCTTGCGGTCGATGTGGATGGGGCTACTGGGTCCATCCATAATTTCTAGCGTTTGAGGTTTTCAAAATGAATCCACTTTTTATCCTCTGTTACTATTTGATGCAAAAAGACTTTTTTTTGTACCAAGCGAGCAAAATTTCCCATGTGATTTTGCGATTTTCCAGTTCCCTGTCATTTAACTCATGTATTATCCATCTACCGCTCTTCTGAATTTTCCCCATCGCTTGTAGGCGATTGGAAACAGCTTGTTGAAAAACTCCTAATTGCCTGCAAACCCATATCTTCGAATTTTTTCAGCGGTTTTCCGTGTTCCTTGTCTGCAACGTCGAAGTCACCTTCTTTGAAACGCTGAAACCATCATTCACATATATCTTGCGATGCAGCATGTTCACCATAAGCTTCTCGTAGTAACCAATAGGATTCAGCAGCAGTTTTCTTCAAATGAAAACAAAGAATTAATGCTGTCCGCGAATGCTCTTTGTTCGGTATAAATTTTGACATATTAAACACAACAATACAACACGATGCACACACTTTTTTAGTCTAATACTAATGCACATCTGAACTTGTTGATGACACAATAAAATGGCGCAGTGTCAACTTATAACAGCTTAAACTGCATTAGTACACCATCTGTTGTCTAAAATCCGCATTTCATACTTGTACACCTGGTAAATATAATGCGTATGTTAAAAATATGTATAATTATAATAAAAAATAAAATTCTAAAATCTATAAAATACTTAATTAAAGTTTTTATAAACGTTTTAAAAAAGTATTTCAAAAGGTTTAATCAACTACTTTCAAAAATGTTTTTTTTAATATTTTTATAACTTTTATAGAAATGTTTTTAAAACTTGTATCGAAAGGTTTATAAAAGGAGCTAGAAAACGTTGCTAAAGGGTTCAAAAACGGACATAAACTTATTTTAAAAACATTTTTTGAAAGCTTTTAAAAAGGTTTTTATCCTTTCATGAAACGTTTTAAAAATATTTCAAAAACCTTTTGATCCGTGTGGGTTTATACACTTATTTCTACGTACATTTCTACACTGATTTCCACATAGATATCGACACATTGATTTCCACGTAGATTTGTACACGTTTTTCACGTTGAAACCCACGTGGTAATCTACGCGGATATCCACGTAAAAATCTACGCGGAAATCCACGTAAAAATCTACGCGGAAATCTACGTGATAATCCACATACAGTGTCTTATTGGACTGATTTTAGTGTAAATTTTCATGTAAAAATCCACGTGGATTTTTATGTGGATTTTCACGTGGATTCTCGCAACTAGGAAGTCATGAGATAAATAGCGATACTAACGGTTTCATCAATCGCGATGCCTTAACATCACACATTCTTGATGGTGAAAGTGGACAAAATCTACCGTATCATGAGAGGAATGGCAGTATCAGTTCTGCCGCTTCACCATCACATCTTGAGGGTAAAAGAGGTCAAATAGAGGCTATGTGGAATAGAATAACGGTGCCAACAATGTCTCAGTTAATCGTAATGATCCACCACTACAATACGAGAATAACGGCAACGACAACATCTTGGCTGATCTTGATAATCCACGTGCAATGAATGGTATAGGTGACGATGAAGATGATAGTAATCAACGTAAGTACATTAAGAAATCTTTAAACAAAAACACATTTCTTTTAATAAATTTTTAATAAACCATAACGTTTTATTCGCAGTACTGCTATCAGAAGAGGATCTAGAAACTGAAGAACAGAGAAACGATTGGAATCAACTGGTAACTGAAAGAACTCGAGAAGGGACTACAATAGTAGAGGTATCGTCATGCGATGAAAAATCAATTTTGCTGAAATGGTTTTTTTATTGTTTGTTGTTATTTCTGTTGTTTTATTTCAATAAAACTTTGGGTTTTAGGTATACATAGGATTGAATAAATATATTTTAGCATGTTAAAATGTTAAAATTTCAGCCTGACCGGTAATACAGATTTTTAAAAATCATGTCAGCCAGGTCAAAAAACGTTGTTTGGAGAAAAACGCGTTTTAATGTAAAACTGGACATAAAATTGTGAAACTTACGTCTTACGCTTGATCAGCGATTCCTGCTCCGTATAATATACCTTCTGTCTCCTCAAAAAGGTCATTTGCATGAGATTTATCCTTCCTGAGCTCAGTCCTGCGCTCCTTTGAAGCTTCAAGGCTGCAGCGGTTGGCAGAGCCGATATGCTGAGCATCACGTTTCTGCGCAAAACCTACTGCAGTTTTCCCAACAGTGGCTCCTATTACCTCCATAATTTGCAATGAAGGTTAAAATTCATAATATGTGCACACAGCACAATAAGTGGCAATTTCAACAATTTTTTTCCCCGCAAACATGTTCTGGAACAATATGCCAAACGCAAGAATTGAAGCGTTTGTACATCCTTTTTTTAACGTGTAAAACGCACTCTTTTTTTTCACACTTAAAACGTCACCGTAAGGTTTAATATCTTGTAACTGTTTAAATGTTTTTGTATCACCGTCGCCAATCTAAAATTCATAAAAAACATTATATAAGCTTTCCGGTCTTTTAAACATTTCAATGATACCATTAACTTCTATTAAACCGGCACTTCCTTCATGATTCGCAGCACAATTTGGCTTATGACTCTTGTACCAAATCTCATACTCGTCGTCGTTCTCTTTTCCTTTCCATTCTTCACAGGCTTTACAAATACTATTGGGTGTACAACTTTGCTTCCGCCGTTTTGCAATAGATGGCTGTAGCGGTAAATGGTAGTTAAAATAAATAAATCATACACAGAGTGTTCCATGGAAAACGGAACTTTTTTAAAACATCGATTTATATTGGCGCCACCTATTAGTGACAGTGCGTTTGTGGCATCGGTCGAAAAATGAACTTCGTACAAAAAGCAAATATTAAGTTCTGTTTTAAACTCGGTAAATCCTTTACTGAGACGCATAATTTTCTGAAACAAGTTTATGGCGATAATTGTCTATCCCGTACCAGAGTGTATGAGTGGTATAAGCGGTTCCAGGAAGGTAATGAAGACATTCAGGACGACGAACATCCAGGTCCTTCGAATACCGTGGTTGCTCAAAGTAACATTGAAAAAGTGCGTGAATTTATAAAAAATGAGCCAAAATCTTCATTGCGATACATGGAAATGGAATTAAATATGTCCAAAAATTCAATTCATCGCATTTTGACCGATCATTTGAATCTACGGAAGGTGTGTGCACGCTTTGTTACACATAAATTGACCGACTACGAAAAATTGCTCCGAATTCAACATTGTAAGGATTTGATTAAAGCGTCAAAAAAGGACCCAAACTTGGAATATTCAATCGTGACTGGTGACGAAACATGGTGTTTTCAATATTATCCCGAAACCGAGCGTCAAAGTGCTAAATGGAAGCACCCAACCGAGCCCAATCCGAAAAAAAGTCGTTTTGAAAAGTCAAAAGTGAAGACAATGGTGATTTGTTTCTACGATTCGGAGGGTATTATTCATCGTGAATTCGTTCCACCTGGTCAAACGATTACTGCTGTGTTTTATCTTGGTGTTATGAAGCGTTTGCTCAGCCGTATTCGTCGTGTGCGGCCACAATACCGTGAAAAAGGGAGCTGGCATTTGTTGCATGATAATGCCTTGTCTCATCGATCGAACTTGATCACGGATTTTTTGATCAAAAATTCCATTTTAACCATCAACCATTCGCCGTCCTCGCCGGATTTGGCTCCGTGCGACTTCTACTTGTTTTCCAAATTGTACTTGCCTATGGAAGGAAAACGTTATGCCGACGTAGAGGCCATCCAAAGAGCGACGACCGACATACTAAAGTCGATGAATAAAAATGATCTCAAAAACTCATTCGATATGTTAATTGATCGTGCAAAACGTTGTATGGATGCGCAAGGAGACTATTTTGAATAAAATAAATGAGATTTGCCGGAATATTGAGTTTTTGTCTTTATTTTAAAAAGTTCCGTTTTCCATGGGGCACACTGTGCAGATGTCATACAATAAGCTTAGCTATTTGTAAACATAACGCCATTGAAATATTAGTCGATTTGTGTCTGCATCATAAAGTTATTCTCGATTAAACATGTCAGCTTACGAGCCAAATTCTCGTCATTTGCGGGAGGTTTTAATTTTCTGCTTTAATATGAAGAAATCTGCGACTGAGGCTCATCGAATGCTCTCAAATACCTATGGTGAGGCCGCTATTAGTGAAAGAACGTGCCGAGAGTGGTTTCAACGCTTCAAGAACGGCGATTTTAACGTCGAAGACCAGCATGGCGGTGGAAGAAAGAAGGTTTTCGAAGATGCAGAATTGGAGGCATTACTTGATCAAGACTCGTGTCAAACGCAACAAGAATTGGCAGGATCATTGGTAGTGACGCAACAAGCCATTTCAAAACGCCTGAGAGTCATGGGAATGATTCAGAAACAAGGAAATTGGGTGCCGTACGAGTTGAAGCCGAGAGATATTGAACGGCGTTTGTGTGTTTGTGAACAGCTGCTTGCAAGGCAAAGACGAAAGGGATTTCTGCATCGCATTGTGACTGAGGACGAAAAATGGGTTCACTACGATAATCCCAAGCGCAGAAAATCATGGGGATATCCCGGCCATGCTTCCACGTCGACGGCCAAACCGAATATTCACGGTTCCAAGGTCATGCTTAGTATTTGGTGGGACCAGCTCGGCGTAGTGTATTATGAGTTGTTAAAACCGACTATAACAATCACAGGCGATCGTTATCGAACGCAATTAATGCGTTTGAGCCGAGCATTGAAAGACAAACGGCTGCAATACAACGAAAGACATGATAAAGTGATTTTACAGCATGACAATGCTCTACCCTATGTTGCGAAAGTGGTCAAGACATACTTGGAAACTTTGAAATGGGAAGTCTTACCCCACCCGCCGTATTTTTCAGACGTTGCTCCCTCGGACTATCACTTGTTTCGATCAATGGCACACGGCCTGGCTGACCAGCACTTCCGGTCTTATGAAGAAGTAGAAAATTGGATCGATTCGTGGATCGATTCAAAAGATGACCAGTTTTTTCAACGCGGGATTCGTTTGCTGCCCGAAAGATGGGAGAAAGTAGTGGCCAGCGATAGACAATACTTTGAATCATAAATGTATTACCAGTTTTTTACAATAAAGCCTTGAATTTCGAAAAAAACGGCGGAAGTAAAGTTGTACACCCAAATCATTTCACAATAACGTCGAGAACTTTACCAGAAAACTTTCCAATTTAAGTGGATATGCCGACAAGAGAAGAGAAACCTCTACGAGCCCAAGAACCATCGCCAGAAACTATCAAACGATTTTTCAAATTACCAGCGGCTTCATTTTTTTCTTTCTCTTCTTCAACTGCTTTTTTAAATACCGAGTTGATAACGGCGGATGCTGATATCCAAATGTGTTCTACTAAGTCATAATAAGTACTTTTACTGACCTCTTTGCCTATATCCATCAACTCACAAAAATTAATTATACCTTGACAGCTAATACCAAGTAAACGTATGACGAATACAAAGCGCCGATTTATGGTAGTCCAATGCTTCCCGGGTAACTAACGCATTATGAACGAGGCCTGTGCATACTATAGACCACTTCATGTGCAAGTAAACACGTACATACAAAGCGCCGATTTATTTCGTAAAAAGAATAAATTTGCGGGCTGCTTGAAATATACGAATCTGATTCACACTTTCACTGTATAACTAATTGAAAACCTTATCCTTTTTCAGCACGTTTTGAAAACTTCACATCACTCTTACAAGTTTTACACATTAGAATGTTTTGCAAATACAAAAACAAAGCAAAGTTGACTATATGGTACTGCAAAGTAGGATCAATATTTACTTCAAAATCAGGGTTTTTTATTCCAATTTTCTTAGCAGAAGCACTTGTAGCACTTGTATCCATTTCAACCGTATGCTGATTACCTCGAAAACTTCCTTTTTTTTACGATCTCCCCTCGAATTGTCATATTTTGTACTTTTTTATCCATTTTTCAAATTTGTACTATGAAATAATAATCGAAAATATAACGTTATATGTAGCTCTCAACATGAAAGACGACCTTTGACTGTTTGCTGACTAAGGAAAAATCTTACAAGAAGCATATATTTATCGAATAATAGAGGGGAACACGAAACGTACCGTTATACTAAACAGCTGCCGAAACACCTGCTGAGCGCGCTCGCACACACTCCATTGTATCGCATTATATATATATTTCTTGGCTTTCCTGGCCAAAATAAAAGTTTGTTCACTTATTCTATATGTATATTGTACCTAAGAATCATGTTTTTAGAAAATCGATTTTTAAAAAAAAAATGACCCAGACTGCCCCCTTAACCGAACAACGGTCTGATTTGAAGACCTGCCAATCGCCAGAAAAGAGATCACTTCTAAAAAGTATGGGCTTTTGAAAGGTGAGTTTAATGTTTTAAAATAAAATAATAAATAAAATTATAAATTAAATTAACAATATTAATCTATTTAATACTTACTTTTTTCGGCAGTAGTTACTCTTCGTTTTTGCGATAAATTAGATAACACAGGAAGAAAGAGCACCAAATACGATGGGCCGGCTTTTAATCTGATGCTGTCAAGAGCAATAAATGATGCTGGCAAATCTGTTAGGACGAGACTTTTCAAAGACAGGATTGCCGCTAGGCGACATTAAGACAGAGAACGAGAAAGGTTTGCTGCTATAAAGACAGAGAATAAGACATACATTTTCTGTTCTTCTTGACATTTTATAATTCATTTATTTCATTTTGTAATAAAAAGTATAGCTTCCTTGCAATTAACCCATTAAGGCCCATGGTTAGCACATCTTAGACAGGGCCAAACTATTGTATCTATTAGAATCACAAAATAGCTAAAAAATAAGTTTTACGTGTTTTTTCGTATTTTTAATTGTTTATAAAACAATTGCTTAAACAATTTTCTTAGAAATGCATACACGTAAATTTTCCTTTTTAATTATATTCAAATACATTATTTATATGCTGCTTATAAAGCAATAACAAGTGAATTATAAATAATAATATAAATTTTTTATTTTATTTGCGTATCTAAATCATATTTTTTTTATAATGAACACTAACTATTCTTTTTATTTATTGTAAGCACTTATATCTACTACAAGTCTATTGATAACAATTTACATTTTATAGAAAATATTAAAATTACAAATTGTTTAAACAATTTTTTTATAAACAATTAAAAAATAAAAAATAAAACACGTAAGCATTATTTTTCAGCCATGTTGTAATTCTAATAGTTACTTTGGCCCTATCTACGCTGTGCTAGCCATGGGCCTTAATGGGTTAATAATGTAGGTATACTCATTACGATGTTTTTAATAATAATAATACTACGCTTATAATAATATACAAAATGGCCCGTTTTAATTTATCAGTCGAAATAACTTCAAAAGGAGATGCTTATATCAAAAAATGTTTCAGACAAAAGTTGTAAGGGTTGAAGGGGGTCGTTCAACGCTGACCTTGGTGTTAACCTTGAGATCAAATTTGAAAGTTATTTGAGGGTCAAATCGCAAATTTTAAATGAAAATTCCAATTTTTTATTACAGATTCTGATTCTGCGTCAAAAAATATGAAAGTTTTGCCTCAAATATTTTTTTCGATGCGTGACAGATGGCGCTGTGATCGGCAGTTTTAATCTATCGAGGCGAATATCTCAACAACTACGCATATGGAAAGGTAGAAAAGGAAAATTTGTTGATCTGGATAGGGGACATGCAATGACACCCCAATATACCCCCCGTATGGAACGGTTTCAACTTAAAAATCTTAAATGGGTACCCCAATTTTATATTGTAGATTATGATTCTGCGTTGACAAATATGGAAATTTTGTTCGGAACATTTTTTAGATTCGTGACAGATGTCGCTGTAATCGACAAAATTAAAAATGCTAACAAAAATCGTTACCCAATTAGAATTTCTCGAGGAATACAAATCGTGTTTTGATGAAAATATTTATTCTACTTTCGGCGTTACCCGGGGACAACGACGTGGACGTTGTAGAATCATGTCCCCATGGGGTACCTTTTTAATGTGAGTCCTCTTGCCTCTCACAATTCGGTCTTTAGAACCAGGCTACTGAAGCTGCAATGCTAAACTTAAATGCTAAATTTGCAGTTCCTCAGAAGGGATTTGTTTAATTTAAGGGGTTACATGGATTTAATATGATGAAAAAATCGATTTTTTTTTTTGTTTCATCTTAAAGTACAATTTAACGAAAGTACTCTCTCAAAGTTTGAAGTCGATCCAAGTCATATATTAGAAGGGAGAGCGATTTCCACATTTTGATCTGCCCCACCAGTGTGAATCGTATTTTTCGTTTTACGCAACTTCTTCCACTTTCATTTCTATCGAGTAGGATAAGTGAGTAATGGAAGGGGAATGAGCCAGTGACTGTAGATGTAGCATTCTATGAATATAGAGCGTGTAAATATATACATATACATATATATATATATATATTATTTATACTCGACATACAGTCTCTATAACTTTGCTGAGCCACGAGATCTTACTTATATATTTTTTTTTATTCTCAGAATACACGTGTGCGCTGCGAATATTTTTTGTTTATTTGAAAAAAATGGGTTGTAATAAGGTGAGTAGAGCTGATAGAGAAAAAGTTGCTATAAGAAAAAACAGATAAAAAAAAGAAAACAATCATTTAATCCAAAAACGCCTGGAAAAGACGAAACATCTTTCTCCAGTGCATCAGCAAAAAAACTCAAAGTTGAAGATACACAAAATATTCCGATGAATGTAACAGTTTAATATGAAATCATAAATTTTTTTTAGTTTCTTCGAAACTCTCTAGTTTTGTGAAGTGCTCTAACATTATTGTAACGTCGGGTGTTACTCTTTTAGCTTTGGTTAAGCTCCACTGCTATTTTGCCGTTTTTAAGCCTAAACATTAAAGCTTATGGACTCGGGGCGGCGGAAGATATAGTTTGTAAACGTTTGTTTGGGAGAGGTGTGTATTTCCAGAATTGAGTAGATACAGGAGGCTTGGTTCCTGAAATTGGAATCAGCCTTGAGCCCTGCTCTGGATAAGGTCTTACTAAGATGATAGTGGATAGCAGAATAGTCGGTCGCGTTTCGGCCAATAATTGTGTTGGAAGATTTTAAGATAAAAAAAAGATTTTAAAACATTTAAATCCGAACTCACTTTTTATTTAAGAATTTAGTGGTGCGCGACAAATCCTCTCTCTCTCTCTCTCTCTCTCTCGCGCTCTGTTGCTGTGGTTGACGATTCGTCGTCTTCTTCTTCTTATTTATTTAAAAAATTGAATAGTCTGCTTGTCGTAGCTGCTTTGTAGTTGCTTCGTAGTAGTTTCCTTGTAGTTGCTTGAGGTCTGATCGTAGTGATAATTCCTTGCTTGCTTATAGTAGTGTGACTTGTTCCTTAGTAATGTTCCTCGTAATAATGTTTTCGTAGTAATGTTTTCGTAGTAATGTTTTGCGTAGTACGTGGGTCCTCGAGTGCTGCTTGAGGTCTGCTGCTTGGTGATCATTTTGTGCTGTATTTAAATGCGTGGGAGAAGCTACTCAGCGAATTCCTTCTTTGGCCGGGAAATTCGGGGAGAGACCAAGTTTTTCAGGCCCCTTCTTCCTGACAGGCTTCTCGATTGGAGAGAGGGTGAGTGAGAATTAGAGAGAGAGATGATCTATTTTTGCAGAATTTTTACATAGGTTTATTATTTACAATTTACAATAAAATTATGTTTATTTACATTGTACAATCGTGTTCCATTTAAAATTTAACGCATTTTATAAAAAGAATGAAGTTTTTTGTCGCATTTTAAAGGATTAATTTATATAGTGATTTTAAAATGAAAATGATTATTTAAATACTAAAAAGAGATTGCTATTATGGATACAAATGATATCCTTAGATTAGTAAGATAATAGCTTAAATAATCATTTTTAATTTAATTTCTAATTATTCGTTAAGGACTGTTGGAGGAGTACTTGTTTGATTATCTTTATTTTCAAAAAGTTATTAAGTAAATATTTGCTAGTACGATTGTGAATTTATATTGAAATTTCTACTATCAAACTGTAATTATTAATGCGATTTCTTTTTGTACAATTTTGCTTATAAAAATAAAATAATGTAGCTGGTCGCGGACTATTATTTTATTCTATCAAATAGTGGAATAGTAATAATTAGGATCGTTGCATTGTCGCTGAAATTAAAAATTAGCTAGAGGAATTAATAACAGTTGGCCTATTGTAGTAAATTTTAATTAATTATTTATTTTAATTCGTTTAATTAATTACTTATGTTTATGTAATTAATTATAAAAAAAAATTATTTGGAATTTATTACAAAAATTCATGACATTCCAGATGATTGCGCGATGTTCTAAATTACGCTATAAGAAAGACTACCTTGCAAGAATTGGTATGTCGAATGTCAATGAAATTCGTATTGACTGACTTAGCGACTTAGTTATTTCCTCACTTAGAAGGAAGAATTTTATTTTATTATGACATGTGTGCGATTGTCTGTAAAAATTGCATCGTAGTAAAACTGAGTTTAACGAGAGCGGCTATTCAACTCTCGGTTTAAGCTTAGGTTGAGTTTCCTAATGGTCTACGTCAGTGGAGAGTGCGTCGAGTAGGTTGTGGAGGGGATTATTGTGTTAGGAAAGACAGCAAAAAACTTTTCGGCTGACAAAACAAAAAAAACGGAGGTCATGCACCGACATTACACCTTCATGCTAAAATGGTTGCTAGGTGATCGTAGTATCAACTAGTCGGAATGAAAACAATGAAAACTTGTACTGTAAGGCGTGATTCTTTTAATGGCTGTAGTTGAAGAAGCTTCTTGATAATAGGACTTGTTGTGATGCTGCTGGTATTAAGTTGGCTAGGGTTGGTTCTTTAGTGATTGTTGGCGTAGGATGTATTGGGCCTCCTGCTGGATGCTTGGTTACGGTGTCTGGGTTCATGAATCCCATCTCTATGTCATGTTGTTGTTCAGTCTGTTTTGTTGTCTGAGTCGTAAATAGACGAGTTATAGCGCCACAGAGTGCGGCTAGGAGGCGCATTGAGCATCCGTACATGCGGTGAAGGAGGAAGCCGTTGATTATGGCTCCTGCTATAGTTTTTACTGTTTGTATTATCAAGAGAATGGCTATTACAGCTGAGCTGACGGTTCCGAATGTGGTCAGCCTATTTCAAGCTGTAGTCCGGATTGAGTCTAGTATTTTTCCTACTGTGTTTCCGTTTAGAAGTCTAGAGATGATGCCTTCGTTGTTCATTATAGGTTAGCCATGTATTTCTTTGGTAAATTCGTTAAGTAATGATGGTTTCTCGATTGGGAATATAATTCGTTCTTGTAATTGCTCTTGATCTTTTTCTGTATAGATACCACTAGTGGCGAGAGAAACCGGGCCAGTGTACTTCCATGTCATTTATCTGAAAGGCTTAAGTGAGAGCGTCTCTTACTCTCACTCGATGCTGTAGTCTATGGTTGAGCGGGAGAGCTCGTTCCTCTCGCTCAACTGCGTGCTCGCAGGTTGCACGAGTAAGAGTGGCTTTCTCTTACTCGAACGCCTATTCTATGATAGTGCGAGAGAGAGATCGATCCTCTCACTCGCACTTGCGCGGCCTAATCGAGTTTGAGTTACGCGGGCTCACGCGTAACTCTACTATATCTATATATGCCTGACGCGATCAGGCGACATGGCCTTTCAAGGAAGGGTTTAAGGTGTTTTACCTTCCATGGGTTTCGGCATGATTTTTATCCATGCCTCATTTATTCTGTAGTATTAGTGGCAGGATGGCATTGCATGATTCGCAGGTACTATGATCTTTTAGGATATGGGTTTTAGGTGTTAGATACTGAGTCCTGTTGTTCCAGGAGACTTCTAGTTCGGCGTAGCAGTGCTCTCCATGTCGGAGTTTTACTTCGGCAGGTATGCATTTGATGATGTGCACCGCTTCTCCACCCGCAATTGCCATGTAACCGGGTCCGTTCATTAGATTATAAGCAAATTCGTCAGGCGATAGATCGGCTATGGCTAGGACGTTTAGCAATGTCTGTCTCTCAATGATGCATTGTTGCTGCAAGATGTTATGGTACAGAGATTTGATCTGTGTTTTGATGTGTTTTTCGACGTACACGAATTTAGAATTCACATACGCGAAGATGTCCAAGTTTTCTATCGCTATCCTTCCTGGCTTCGCGAATGAATGTCCTTTGGTAGTTTCTAGAATAAACAGCTTAAGGTGCTCGGTTCTGACTACTGTGTATCCGCATAAGTTCTCGGTGCCTTTGCTGGATAGGGCAAAAGTTACGTCGTCTGTGGTAAGGGAATATGTGATTCTTTCATAGTTAAAATTACTGTCTGTGATTTTGTTAGCTAACCCCTCGTATAAGAGTCCGTAACGGTCGAATTTACATTGGTCTAGGGGTAGGGCGTCCCAAAAAGAATAGTCGCTTTTGAAGTCGATACAAGCTGTTTCAGAGAAGGTGCACGATGTTCCGAAATTTAAATGTATTTTGTTATTGTCCAGGTCTATTTTTGCAAAATGTTCTCTTAAGGTGATTTTTAGTAATCCTTGAACAACTACATTTTCTCAAGCACCATAAGGGTCTCGGTAAACGCTTCCAGAACATCGCCCATCCTCAGAGAGTGTACCTGCGTAAACGATTAATGCTTTACGTACTATTGATTTTTATGTCACTAATTACTGTAGTATCTCCAAATTTCAACAGTCCGGTTTCGTACATTTGTGTACACGCGTGCCTACTAATTTCACGTATGTTTTCGGCCTGACCATGATTATCTATAGAGTTGTGTGAGGACATTGCACAGTGGTAAACTGTCCGCTGTATCTCTACTTTACATTGTATTACATGGGTTTGACGATAATTTACCACTTGTAATAATTGTATGTAACAACGTGTTACATTTATAGAGTTTATGAGAAAGTTGCATTCGTCTACTTCTAGTAGAGATACAGTGGTTACGTTTAGATGTTGTGGTCTACAGTCGTAATCAATACGACTATAAATTGGAACAAGAAGATATGAGAGAGTAATTATTTTCGCTAAGTCCATCTGAAAAATAAAGATAATTTTATTCTGTTTCTTTTTGGTAAGTCTTATAATCGTATGATATGAGGTTAGTGTCTATGTGTTTTTTTTTTTTTTTTTGATTTCGTGTTTATATACTACTGTGATCAAAAAGTAAGGTAAATTTGTTTATAAAATGTAAATTCTTTATTTATTCTTCTAAATCAATTTCATCCCCTTCAAAGTAATCCCCGTCCGATAAAACGCACTTTTGCCAACGCTTTTTCCAGTCCTCGAAACAGTCGGAATACTCTTTTTTCGGTATAGCCTTCAAGACCTTCTTCGATTCGGTTTTTATCTCCTTAATCGTGTCAAAACGGCGTTCCCGCATTGGCCTTTCGAGTTTGCTGAATAGCCAGAAGTCGCACGGAGCCAAATCAGGCGAATACGGTGGTTCCGGAACGATATGAGTCGAGTGTTTGGCAAAAAAGTCGCGAAGAACCAATGCAGTATGACATGGTGCATTATCGTGATGAAGGAACCAAGAGTTGTTCGCCCATAATTCCGGCCGTTTCAGACGAATAGCTTTACGCAAACGACGCATAACGCTCAATAATATTTTTTTTTTGACAGTTTGGCCCGGCGAGAGGAATTCATAGTGCGCCACACCACGGTAATCGAAGAATACTGTCAACATGACCTTGATTTTCAATCGACTTTGCCGTGATCTTTTCGGTCTTGCTTCACCTTTTGCATGATAATCGCTAGATTGGTCGGTGGTTTCAGGGTCGTATGCGTAAATCCAAGTCTCGTCTCTAGTAATGATGCATTTCAAGTGGTCCTGATAGTCAGACAGCAAAGTTTCACACACATCAACGCGACGCTTCTTTTCCAAAAAATTGAGCGATTTTGGCACCAATCGAGACTTGACGCGTTTGAGACACAAAACATCCTTCAAAATGGTTTGGGCTGAGCCAAATGATATTCCAACACTATCAGCGAGGTCTCTAATTGTCAATCGACGATTTTCAAGCACCAAATCTTTGATTTTTTGGACGTGGCGCTCGTCGGTAGACGTTGATAATCGTCCAGAGCGCGGTTCGTCTTCAACGCGTTCTCGGCCCGCTTTGAAATCATTGTACCACTTATAAACGTTTCTTTGTGCCATAGTTTGATCACCAAAGGCCTTCTGCAACATTATCAACGTGCCCGCACAAGAATATTCGTTCCGCAAACAAAATTTGATGCAAGTTCTTTGCTCAACAAAATCACCCATTGTAAAAATCAAAAAATTCACTTTTGGTTGTTTACAAAAACACGTGTAACTCGGAGATAACTAAACCTTTTGACAAACAGACGCTTGGCAAATGTTGGAGACAGTCCTACCAACCTAGGAAAAAAATTTACCTGCCTTTCTAATGCCTGGGAGTTTTAAATGACAATTTCACTTTACTTCATGATCACAGTAGTATATATTTTTTTTTGCTTCACATTTTTGGGTTATGTTTTATCTTTTCTATAATTTATTTTTTTAATATTATTTAACAATATTATTAATCGCGATTTTTTTGGTATCTGTATTTATACGTATTTATTTGTATAAGTGTTTTTATTAAGAGAGTCAATTTGATTGTTTTACGCGACTTAATCTCGTTTATAGCTAGCTCTTGCTATGGGTGTTCCTTTCTTTTTAGTTTGTGTTTAAATTCCCGATTTATGTGGGATTTGCGGCGCCTTTTTACGTGGACGATTTCGTCACTTTTCTTGTAACGTATCCTCATATTATGGGACTTGAGGATTTCTAATACTTCATGGGGTCCTGAATAATGATCACCAAATTTCTCTGGTTTGGGTCTGGTTAACAAGAACAGATAGTCTTCTACTTTAAAGCTCTTAGGGTTAATTTTTTTATCATAAAGCTTTTTGTTACGTTCTTTGGACCGGATTAGATTATCATATGCTAGATTTTGGATGTCATTTAGGCGTGTGACCAACTCCGTGATGTAATCTTTGTATGTTGGGTGCATGTCACTGGCGTGTAATGGATCGTTGGATGGTAGTCGTGGCAACTTGCCGAATACTACCTCGTATAGTGTGAGTTTGGTGCTTTCCTGCACACTAGAATTATAATTTAGCATTGCTATTTTAATCCATTCGTCTCATTTGTTGTTTTTGTCGGTATATTGTTTTAGAAATTCGCCAAGTGCGTGGTGAGATCTTTCCAATGATCCATTCCACTGAGGGTGAAGGGCAGTCGTTTTGATTTTTTTAATTCCAAATCTCTTCGCAATCCTGTGCATGAGATGACTCAAGAAAATTTTTCCTTGGTCTGTTAAGATGGCTTTTGGCGCTCCGAATAGGCATATGAATTTCCTGATTAAAGCATCCACGATGGTGATAGACAGCACGTTCTCTAAAGGGACGGCTAAACAAAATTTTGATAACTGATCCTTAATGGTCAGGATATATTCATGTCCTTTGCTCGTGGGTTTGAGTGGACCTAACACATCATTCAATAAGTCCCGAGACTAACCCAGAAATGGTGCTAGTAGTACCAAACTGGCCACGTTTCCATAGAGTGCGAACCTATACATGAAACGTGTAAAAATTTCACGTCGATCGGATTACAGACAGCAGAGTTATCGAGGTTAGAGTAAAGTCACTTTGTAATTTGTTTGAAAAATGGAAAAAAGCGAGTTTCACGTGTTGATAAAACATTGTTTTTTAATGGGTAAAACACCGTAGAAGCCCAGCAATGGCTTGAAAAACATTACCCGGACTCCTCTCCATCCAAACCAACGATTTGTCGTTGGTATGCTGAGTTTAAACGTGGTCGTACGCAAACGATGCGGAACGTTCGGGTAGGCCATTGGAAGCCGTTACACAGGAAAATGTGAGTGAAGTGTTAAAAATTGTAATGAAAAATCGCAAAGTGAAGGTCTTATTCACAATCCTTAATGAAAAATTGAGCATGAAAAAGGTTTTTTCCAAGTGGGTGCCGCGATTGCTTTCAGTGGAACAAAAACAGCAACGAGTCGACGATTCAGAGAGCTGTTTATCGCTATTTACTCGCAATAAAAAGGATTTCCTGCGTCGATACATGACCATGGATGAAACATGGATACATCATTTCACTCCGGAGTCGAATCGGCAATCATCTGAGTAGCGCATGGTTGGCGAAAGCCGCCCAAAGCGTCCAAAAACGCAGCAGTCTGCTGACAAAGTCATGGCGTCTGTTTTTTGGGATACACATGGCGTGATTTTTATTGACTACCTGGAAAAAGGTAAATCGATCAACAGTGATTATTATATTGACTTGTTGGTACGTTTGGAGGAGGAGATCGCAGCAAAACGACCGCACATGGAGAAGAAAAAAATCCTTTCTTACCAAGACAATGCACCATGCCACAAGTCCATGAAAACAATGGCAAAATTGAACGATTTGGGCTTTGATTTGCTTCCCAACCCCCCGTATTCGCCAGATTCAGCCCCCAGCGACTACTGGCTCTTTGCTGATCTCAAAAAAATGCTCCAGGGAAAAAAATTTGGCTCGAATGAGGAGGTCATTGCCGAAACTGAAGCCTATTTTAAAGCAAAGGATAAATCCTTCTATAAACATGGTATAGAAATGTTGGAAAGGCGTTGGAAAGATTGTATCACTCTAAAAGGAGATTATATTGATGAATAAAAATGATTTTTGAAAAAAAATGTTGTTTTCGTTGTTAGTCTCGGGACTTATTGAACGATGTGTTACTATATCCATAGCGATTTTGTCGAAAACACTACCGGGTGTATCAGTGATCACCATTGGCTGTTTTGTTTTTAAACGTACCAACTTTTTCAGTTAATAGTCGAGGCATTGTTGGACACGACGTTGTACGTCGTTTTTCAAATTTTCCCAATAATTATGCTTGACGTATCCGGTTGAAGGTTTTTGAGACTCCTCGATGACCTCCAATCGGTGACCTGTGCAATTCTGAAAATATTTCGTCTCGTTTTTCGTCGGGGACGTATCTCAGACTTTTGCTGCAAACTATGGTTTTGATTGGCGTGTCCTTAAAGGTGGATTTTATTAAGCTTAAAACTTCGAACCATTTAAGATTTTCTATAAATTTGCTCTTACCTATACTGACAGTGCTCTCTTCTAGGTTAATTAATAAATCTTTTAGAGTGGTCAATCCTTTAGTTAGGTTACTTTTTGTTTGAGTGAGGGATGCGGGTTGTTCTCCCTTTATACACACTGCGAATAAGGACTTTTGACCTTTGCGTTTCACCCGGTGTACCTCACCTATTAACAAACCTTTGGTAGTGTTTATTTTGTTGGGTTCAGCCAATATTTTTGCGCCTTTGTCGCAATTATCTCTATTCGAGGCTATGAAATAAACTATTTTATCGTTTTGAGTGTGTAGGGGTTCTCTTATTTCTACGAGGGGTCGGTCACTTAATGTTTCCTCGTCGCTAATTTCGGATCCGTCGGGATCAGAATCTTCTTCGTTGTCAACTCGGGGTCTTAATGGAAGCGCGAAGGGTTTGGGTTCCGCGATTTCGTCGGAATCATCGTCTTCGCTCTCTTCGTAGTTGATGTCTTTCTTGGGTCGCGGGACGACTCCTTCCGTATTTTGGCAAACGTTCTGGCTTTTCTTGGGTCTTCCCTTAGGGTTTTTTTGTATTGGTTCCATAACTTTGGGTGACAAGGGCCTTTCCTGGGTTTCATCGGGGACGGATTCTTTCCTTTTTAATTGTGCACGTGTTACTACGTTAACGGCACCTTCTTTAACTGGGTTACGCGATAATGCATCTGCGTTAGCGTTTAACTTTCCTGGTTTGTAAATTATCTCATAATCATACTCGGATAACTTAAATCCCCATTTTTGGACTCTAGTATTCAAGTCTGCCGTTTTGAACCATACCAAAGATTGGTGGTCGGTTATTATCGAGAACTTTCGTCCGTATACGTAGGATCTAAACGTGGTCACACTGTGTACCACAGCCAAATCTTTCTTCTCATATGCCTCGTAGTTATCCTCTGCGCCGCATAATATGCGCGATGTATAAGCTATTGGCCGATCCTTTCCAATTTCTTCTTGAAACAGGGCTCCTCCTACTGCGTAGCCTGAGGCATCCGTCGTATTTATGAAAGGCTGTAGAAGATCTGAAAATTGTAACACGGGGGTAGTACACAACATATCTTTTAGCGAGTTGAAAGACTCTTTTGTTCTTTCGTTCCATTTAAATGGTGTCTCTTTCTTCAGTAATTTAGTCAGGGGTTTTGAGATGTATACAAATCCCTTGATAAAACGACGATAATATCCTGCTTGTCCGAGGAACTGACGGACATTTTTCATATTTTTCGGCCGAGGAAAGCTCTTTACGGCCTCCGATTTCTTCGGGTCAGGGCGCAATCCTTCTCTGCTAAGCATACAGCCCAGATATGTGACTTCGCGTCTTAGAAACTCGCATCTATCGGTTTACAGTTTCAAACCTGCTTGTTTCAAACGTTGCATTAAAGCGGTAATCTTCGTGTCGTGTTCCTCTATGCTGTTTGCATAAATAACATTGTCGTCAAGATAAACTAAAAGGCTTACGCCTTGTATTCCCTTTATAAGTTTATCCATTAGTCGTTGAAAGGTAGCGGGCACGTTTTTTAATCCAAACGGCATTCGTACAAATTCATAATGGCCGAATAGTGTGCAAAAAGCCGTCTTGTGTGCGTCTTTCGGGTCCATCTTTATCTGGTGGAATCCTGACGCTAAATCAAGCACTATATAGTATCTGGCTGGTCCTACTTGATCGAATATCTCTTCGATTTCATGAAGTGGATACGAATCGCCTATTGTTTTTTCGTTCAAGGCCCGAAAATCTAAAACCATGCGCCATCTAGGGCGGCCTTATGAGTCTGATTTCTTGGGTACGGCCCAAACCGGGACGTTGTGGGGTGAATTAGAGTTCTTTATGATCCCTGCCTTTAGTAGGTCATTTACCTGTCGGTTTATTTCGCCTTTCAACGAATGCGGAAAGCGATACTGCTTGGCGTGGACTGGGTTGTCGTCAGTCGTAAGGATTTCGTGCGTAATAAGGTCTGCACCCGGGAAGTCGTCTCCAGGTAGGTAGAACGTGTCCCTATTGTTCTTTACTAATTCGGTGACATATGCTTTCTTTTGTTCATCCAGGTGGTCCATACGTGGGTGATCTTCGATGGTTTCTTTGAGTTCGGGATCTTCGCGAGACCTAGGGTTTCCATAGTCAGCGGTCGACTCGAGCTGATAATCTAAATCGATAGCAAGTTCGTTTTCTGAAGTCAGATAACTGTTCGTCGTAGCTGCATTAAAATCGTGGTCTTCGTCTTTTACGATGTCTGGCTATTAAATAACGAGACTGCGCGTCTAGAGGGCGCCGTAGAGGGGTGGGGAAAAAAACGATTAGTGCGTTGGGTATCTAGATATCTTGTCTATGCACGTACCAAAACACGTTCTCGTCACTATTATTGTGTTTGTGCAGTAGCGGTTTGAAACGGAAGTGTTTTTTTCTCGTACCGAAAACCATGTGTGACGAAAAACAGGAGCAACGTATCAATCTCAAATTTCTCGTTAAATTGAAAAAAACTCCGACTGAGTGGTGTAAATTGTTGCAAGAGGCCTATGGGGACGATTCTCTATCTCGTGCACGTATTTTTGAGTGGTGTAAGCGCTTCAGTGAGGGCCGAGTGAGCACTCAAGATGACCAACGCCCAGGTCGCCGTGTCACTGTTTCAACTCCGGAAACAGTGACCAAAATCAACCAAATTGTGCGTGCAGATCGTTGAATGAGCATCCGGATGATTGCCGAGGCTGTAAACGCCGATAAAGAAACGGTTAGACAAATTTTACACGAGGAATTACACATGACAAAAATCTGTGCGAAGTTGGTGCCAAAAAACCTAACTCCTGACCAAAAGCTCTTGCGTCAACAGGTCTGCTCAGATTTCCTTGAAAGGTTAAAAAAAGATTCCGGACTGATGAAAAACATTATTACTTGCGACGAAACGTGGATTTTTCAATACGATGTTGAAACAAAGCGGCAATCGATGCATTGGAAGACGCCTGAATCGCCCAGAATCAAAAAAGCAAGGATGTCCAAATCAAAATTCAAGGCGATGTTGGTCGTTTTTTTCGACATTAACGGTATCGTGATAACTGAATGGGTTCCAGAGGGTCAGACTGTCAACCAGACTTACTATTTGTCAGTTTTGGCAACACTGCGAGAACGAGTTCGTAAGAAACGGCCCAAGTTGTGGAAGAACAACTCGTGGATTTTGCACCAGGGCAACGCACCTGCCCATAACGCGCTATCTGTGAAGCAGTATTTGGCCGGTGAGCACACTCCAGTGCTCGAACACGCGCCGTACTCGCCAGATTTGGCACCGTGCGACTTCTTTTTGTTTTCGAAGATAAAATCTGCTTTGAAAGGGACCCAATTTGAGTCGATGGAAGCGGTAAAGCAAAAAACGGCAGAGCTCCTAAATGTCCTCACCAAAGAAGACTTCCAGCACTGATTCGATCAATGAAAAAAACGTATGAAAAGGTGTGTGGCGAGGGAAGGCGAATATATTGAAGGGGAGCATTCGAATGTAGAATAATTTTTATAATAAAACCCTTTTTCGTAACCAGTCTCGTTATTTAATAGTCAGACCTCGTATGATTTCTAAAATATTCCCCTCTTTGTTGTCTGTACTGTCGAGTGCATTTCCGATCTCGAAGGATTGCGTCATCCCGTTACACGTCATCATGCGGTTGGGATAGTCAAGGTGTACTTTGTTTTCGCGCAGGAAATTACAGCCTAATATACCTTTCTCTGGGATATACACGTCGTCTTTTATGTCGCTGAATTTTATCATACTTCCTAGCAATGAGATCTCTATCGTTCCCCAGGTAGGTATGATTTTTTTCCCAATTCCTCTCAAATTGTACCTTTCTGTCGTATCAATTTCTTCTTCGGGTGGTGATAGGCTTGATTTTATAAGGTTTATCTCGGATCCCGAGTCGATCAACAGTTGCCCTTCCGTGAAGGTCGGCAAATTTAGTATTTTAACTAAGGGCAGTCCAGTTTTTGTTCCACTCGTGATATTGTGCAAATTCTTGATCAGGTGCGGGTTATCTTTATCGTTCCAGGGTATTTTAATACGTTTATCATTTACTAGTATAGTATCGTCTCCGAAGTCCATTTTTGCTTTAGTGTTTTCGAAAAAATTCCCTCTAATACTCCGTCAAAAGGGATCGGGAAATCATTATACACTATGATAAATTCGATTATTGTTTCTCTGATCTTTACCTTTGCTTTCCCCAAACCTTTGTTCTGTTTCGCCTTCCAAGCCTTGTAGTGTAAATTCGTCTAAGGTCTAAAGATATTTGTGATCCGGCAAGACGCGTGCTTTTAATACACTAACCTCTGATTCTGTATCGATCATGAGGGTGCTGGGGAACCTATTTTGGAGGAGGCTGAGACTTACGAACGGTACAGTCTTAGAAGTTTTTATGGCATTAACTCTCCACTAAAATCTCCTAATTCTATCGGGAGATCTGAGCGCACTTGAGTTCGTGGGGCCTCCCTGATGGTGCTCTGTTGTGGGAGACTCGTCTCGTTTTTTGCCTGGTTATATTTCTTTTTCCTGCACTCGGTGACTGCGTGCCCTTTTATATGGCAATAGCTACAAATGGGTACATTGGTCACATTGGGGGGTCTTTGTTGTCGGCAGACTGCTGCAGTATGGCCAGGCATATCGCATTTGTAACAGCGTATCTCTGCTCTAGGCGTATTGTTGGTGCGTTTAAAACAATTCAATGCTGAGTGTCCTGGCTTGGTGCATAGTTGACAGGCGTCGACTGCGCGTCTGTTCTTGTTACACAGCACTGCTGTACGTCCTCTTTGCCCACATATTTGGCATTCTATACCACTGTTACAGAAATTGGCAGTATGTCCTAGCTTTGCGCAAATTTGGCAGGTTTTCGCTTTGAGAAAACATGTTTGTTCCGAGTGTCCAGGTTTTTTACAAAAACGGCATACTGCTAACCTGTTTATCCACGCCTTGTATCTTGTGTTTTCTATTCTTTTTAGCTCTGGCTTCGCAACCTCTTCGCTTGTGTAGAAGAATCCTTTTTTATGGGCTCGCTGTTTATCGCGAAGGGCTGTTTTGGACGCGATTTGTCTTTCGGCCAGTATTGCGTTCTTTACGATGTCTGAGATATTGTTCGTTTCCTTTATTCTATTCTCTGTTTCTGGTTTCAAACCTTGCTCAAAGCCCTCTACTATGTGTGCTTCTGTTTGTGCTCTGAATGCGGGATCGAGGGCGCTGGTAGCTATTTTATGAGCTTCGTTAATCTGTGCTCCCAGATCTCTCATACGGTTTGCGAAAGCGATGACGTTCTCATTTTCTCGCTGGTACTCGTTTCCGAGTTCTTCCAGCAGCTGTTGCTCAGTTTTAGTACTGGCGTATATATCTTTGAAAAAGTCTTTCAAAGATTCAACCGTCGGGAATGATAACCCGAGGATCACGGCGCGGGATTCTCCTTTTATTCTACTTCTGATAAGTCTTACTAAGTTTAATTCGTCGTTGGGCCCGAGTATTTCTCTGGCTTCGTTGCAGCCTTCTAAAAATTCGCTTAATTGGATATTTTAACCATTGAATTCAGGAACTACACCGAGGGCGTTCTTTAGAGATATCGGGAAGATAATTTTGTTCATCTTCATTTCCGGCGTCTCTACTGTAAACGTCCCTATTAGGTTGAACCATTGTCGGGGAATCTGGATCTAAGATGTTTAGATCGATCAGAGGCTGGTATATGGGTGGAGGGGGAGTAATGTCTCCAGTTACTCTCAGGGGAGAGTTGACGGGAGAGTCAAGACCTCTATTCTGGGCAGAGCGAGATACACGCGGTCTATGGGTAAAGGGATCGGCAATTTCTTCTTTATCTTTTTCTGCTTTCAATGCCTAAGCGACTTGTTTCCTAGTTTGTCTCTTGTCGATCATTTTTTGTACTTCTGCGGTTAACTTGTTGAGCTGTTTTCCGTAGCGGGGGCTGCAGTCTCGCTGCTACAAATAAACTCTGAAATCTCTCCTTTTTTTTAGAGTCGCTTTTTCTTGCATGCGATTTAGGGTATTTGTTTTAGTATTTTTTGATTTTGATGACTTAGAAATATTCGCTTTTGCTTCGTTTTTTTGTTATTTCTTTTGTTTCGTTCTTTCTTATTATTTTTATATTATTTTCAGATATTTTCTCTTGACGTTGGAAACAAGAACTTTATGAAGAGCGAGTAACTTTTGTCGGGGGGGGAAAAAAGGTTTTTGAATAATTTAGCGTGGTTTTAATTATAAATGGTCGTTTATTTAAACTAATGCACCTCGTAACTGCAAGAGTCACTAGCCTATCTCTCTCTTTTTCTTTTTCTTTTTCTTTTTACAATTCTCCCAAATACTTGAACAAGGTATACTGTCGTTGCGGATCGACTTTTTGTATCCGTGCGCAATTGGCTTTTCCCTTGGAATATTCTTATTCTTCTTTGTTATCTTAAAATTTCGTTTAAAAGCCTTGGTGCAGTTTGTGCATAAGGCGGGGAATTTCCCGTGCATACACTGTAATCTCTCGATCCTTTCGTCGAGGGTAAACTTGAGTTTTTGCCAGGCTTTCTCGGCTTTGAGCTGTTTCGCTTCAGAAGCTAATAATTTCGTCTCGCGATCTGCTTGCTTTGCCAAATATTCAGCGTCAGAGTACCAGCGTTGGCCTTGGCTTTTCTTGACGGCCTTTGCGTACCTCTTTCGCTGTTTTGCGTTGGGACGCTGCCTCTTCTGGGGTGGGCCCTAACTAGTCCTTTCAATATACCCTTCGGTATAGTAACCAGGGTTGTCGTTGGGATTCACTAATAGAGAGGAAAGAAAGGAGTGTAAAAATAAGAGATATGAAAAATTGATAGAAGTAATTTCCCTAATGAGGGAGACAAATACGTTTTCTTGTAGCCTTATAGTTTCTGCTAAGGCTCCTAGTCGATTCTCCAGGGTTTTTCTCTGCTGCTTGAGGGTAGTGGGTTAAAATCCTCATAAATAATTGTACGACAGCGCTTCTATTATTTTTGCTTATTTCATTATTTTTATTTTTTTATTTCTTATGTGTTGTTTATTGTCTTATGTATTTTATCTAGCTTATTAATTGTTTTAATTATCTAACTTATTTATTTATTTATTATTTACTTGTTTTAGTTTCATTTATTTATTTGGTTATTATATCCAATTATTTCTATTGTTTACTTAATTTATTTTTGTTTATTTATTTTTAGCTGATGAATTAATCGACTTCGCTCTCCAATCTTTCAATTTTTGTGTGGACATTTTTCCGGTCTCGGGTATTGAATCCTACGTGCGACCCTAGAAACTAGCGAATTCTTTGCTGTTTCTGGAATATTCGCACTTGCTTTAGATTCAGAGTTCCGACGTCTTTCGAGAGATTGGTCAAACGCACGCGTAGTCTCGAATTTTCATATGCCAATCGTTCGATCAGCTGTTCTTTTTGTTGATCCGCGAACTCGAGTTCCTGAACGCGATTACTGATTTTCCGGATCAGCGTATACAAATGTGCATCGGTGAGCCTTTCTTAAAAGAGCGGTATCATTTGTATAAATTATTACTAGTTTGTTTATAATTATTTGTTAGGATACGCCGTCAAAAAGGTTACTAATTTCAATTTTCTTGTAGTTCAAAAAAAAATTTTATTTGGATGAATTTAATATATCCGTATTTTAATTTTAATAATATAAATTTTAATATATTTTTTTTTTGAATCCGTAAGCAATAAAAATTATTAGATTAAAAAAAAAATGTCCTTTGAATATATTAAAAAAAAATTTTTTTTTTGTATTATTATTTCATAATTTTAGTATAATGTTAGTATTTTAATTTTTACTTGTGGAGGATATTTTGTGATAATTAAACAAATTATTTATTATCAGTAAATTTAAATTCATCTTTAATTTATCTTTATCATCATTAAATTCAATGCAGGTTGAATTACCTTAAAGAATAGTAGTATTTGCATTTTTTTTTCGATTTCAAATTTTATTATTAATTAGAATCAAATCTTCTTTTAGATTACCTTGATTAATGTTTGTCAATTTACTTTGGATTGATTAGGAAGTGTTTTATTCCTTGAATACAAGTAATTCGATTTAGTTTCTGTTTTGCATTATTAATATTTCTTTTTTAAAAAGTCTTTTGCTTTTCTAACTAATAGTTTTTATTTTATTAGTCACTGATTAATTCAAGACATTATTTTTTTCTCTTTGCACAAATATTACAACTTATAAATAACTTGTTTATCACGATTTACTTTGTGGCTTAATTCTTATAAAATACTATGGCGCATGTTAAACTTTTAGAGCAAGAGAGAGTATCTTTATTAATGATGCTGGGTTGGGGTGATCGAGTGCAATCTTATGATCAAGTTCGAGATCTATTCAATTTCACTTTTCGTAATAGAGAAGGAGACAGTCATATCTCAGAATCAACTGACTCAAGGACTGTACAGCGCTCTTTGAATCATGGATTTATTAAAGATCTTGAGACAACTGGTCGACCAAAGTCTATAGCCGAAGAAAATTAGATTGTAATAGATCAAGGATGCGTTGAAGATCCGTATCTTTCTTTACGTAGAGCCAGTGATCAGTTTGATGTGTGACGAGTATGCATCGCACAAAAATAAATTTAATAAATTATTATATGCAGTCCCTCGCTCTCTCTCTCTTTCTCACTCTCTCTCTCTCTCTCTCTCTCTCTCTCTCTCTCTCTCACAGCAGCGCACGCTTGCGCCGTCTCTCTCCCACACACTCGGATATGCGCGAGGTTCACCCCGAAAAATGCAGGCCAGCCGCCCGTGGCTGCTTCTATAGCCGGCGGAGGCCTATCGCTTTCCTAGGGCAGGGAAGTGGTGATCAGTCGCTTCACTCGCGATCACTCACTCTTGCTCTCTCTCTCTCTCTCTTACTCTCGCACTTATCACTCCCGGACAAAATAAGGACACTTACCGTTGAACGCCTGGCTGCTCTCTCCCGTGCTGCAGTCCTTGGCTCTGGCTGCTTCTCCCCCGGAGAAGGGCTGCAGGACCTCGGGAATAGCCCGCCTGTTCGCTGACAGCCTCCACCTCAACCTCGGCTGCAGATGGCAACTCCCAGTTGCCACCCGCTAACACCTGCTCTCCTCGTCCCTCGTTTCACTTCCTCACTCGCTCTCTTTCTCTCTCACTCTATCACCCCGGCTGTAACTCTTTATCTCTCTCTTTCGCACTTTTTCACCCTGGCTGCAATGTAAACATTTACATTCTTAAAATTCATTTAGTACAGCTTAATGAAAATAGTCCGGATCGTCGGATAGAGTTTTGTGAAACAATGATGAATCCAATCGATGAAGATCCTCTGTTTTTATACAACATAGTTCTCAGATGAAGCAACTTCTATATTAAAAGGCGAAGTAAACGGGCACAATTGTCGATATTGGTCCGACTTAAATCCTGATTGGATGTTAGAGAATGACACTCAAAATCCACAAAAGGTGAATGTTTGGGCTGGCATTTTAAATGATTCTCTTATAGGCTCTTTCTTTATCGATGGTCATCTTACTGCTGATAGATATGAAGAATTGCTTCGAGATCAAATTATACCAAGAATAAGAGAGCTAACAGGTGATGATTTTGATCAAAAATGGTTCCAGCAGGACAGAGCCGCCGCTCATTATAGCAGGCTTGTTTGGACATATTTAGATGGCCAGTTTCCTCATAGATGGATTGGAAGAAGAGGTGAAATTGAGTGGCCTGCTCGAACTTCTGATTTAACGCCTCTTGATTATTTTTTATATGGTTATTTAAAGAGTAAAGTATACGCAACTCAACCACAAAATTTAGATAAGTTGCGGAATCGGATACTCAAAGAGGCTGCGTTAATTAACAGAATTGATACGTAATGCTCTTCCATATTTCTACAATAGAATAGCTTTTTGCCAAGAAGCTGAAGGCTTACAGTTTGAACATCTACACTAAATTGTAAGTCTTGATAAAAAATGTGAGAGGCTAGGAGACTCACGTAAATCAAGCACCCCAAACGTGAGAGGCAAGGCAACTCACGCAAATGAAGCACCCCAAACGTGAGAGGCATGGGCACTCACGCAAATGATGCACCTCAAAGGGAACAGATTTTAATACGTCCACTCCGTTGTTCCTGGGTAATGCTAGAAGTAAATAAAAGTTAAAATTAAAATGACCTTAGAGGACATCATTAAGGTTACGCTTACAATCATCACTTCATAAACCTTGTTAATGTGAAGGGAATTTTTATTAAAAAATGAGTAGAGCTTGAAATAACCTTAAAGGAATTTGAAGGACATTGTCAAGGTCATGCCTACAGTTAACACTATATAAATCTTGCTAATTTTAATACATTGGTTCAAAACAAAGTTAGAGAGTTCCTATGCCAAAAGATAACGAGATCTTGTTCATGTTTAAATGGCCTTGGCGGACCTTCAAGGCCAACGTGACTCAAGTACATATTTAAACTTTAAATTTCTCGCTCTTTTGATTGTCAATGTCAAAAAAGAAACTTCCTATTTAAAAAACATGACCTGTCTTTGAAATGACCTTGAAGGACATCTTCAAGGTCGAAATAGAGGTTACCATTAAATTACTCGTTGAGAGTTACTCAAGGATTAACCTTGACCATTTTCCGAAATACCCAACCTAAGGAAATATACAGCCGTTCCGGGATTTTTGTGACACTCTGTATACTAGCACAGTAGCAAAAAAATTTTAACGATGTAGCCTTTTAAATATGTTTGTGAAGGTGTGACAAACATGATAAAACTGTTTGTTTTTTTAAAAATGTTCGAATTTAAAAATTACGTTACATATTTGTTATTTGGTTTTTTTATTAAAAAATTTTGCAACGTGATTTTTGTTTGCATTTATTGACTATTTGGATGAGACAATCTAGGTGATAATTATTCACAAAGAAGAGTAGACCTGTAAAAATTGTAAGTTATACCTGTCAAAATTTGTTCATTTGACTAATGATAAAATCAAAATTCATAATTAACTGTATATTAATTTTTGTTTACCCATTAAAAATTTTTGATAAAAAAAATTCATAAAATTATTTTATATTTAAAATCATCACTGAAGATTACAATTTTTTTATAAAATTTTGCGTAATTTATTATAATCATGAGAAATTTAGCTCAATCGTCTCAGGCATGAGCGACGATAATATTTTGCCTCGATTACATGCAAGGATCAGCGTTCGAGTCCTACAGCATGAGAAATTTGTTTTTTGAATACAAAAATTTCGTGTCTGTCAGCACAATCGATAGATTTTGTTTCATCAATTTAAAATCATTTATTAACATAAGAAATATTGATAACTATAATATCAATTTTTTTTTAATTTTACAAAAAAGATTGTTAACTATGCTTTCAGATTTTCCTTTTTTTAATAATTTAGCCATGATAAAATAGTTATTCTGTCAATATTTTTCGATTTTAATTTACGTTTAAAGGACAGATTCATCGAAAAGTAAAATAGATCTTCCGTTTTTCATAAATAAAACAATTTGCTTTAACTTTTTTACTTATACAAACGTACTTAAACGTAGCAATCGCAAAACTTGTAAAAGAAATTTGCCAAATGCATAATATCAGTGTAGTAACGAGCACCAGCTGAAAGAATAACCGTTATTTTTTTTATTTCTGTTTCGCTTTTACAAATTGCGAAAGTTTTAATGTTATTAAATATAATACTAGAAAAAATATTAAAAAAAGATCTTTTTTGCATTTAAAAAATTCACCATAATATTATATATTTAAAAGCTTACTGAAGGTTACAACTTTTATATAAGTTTTTGTAGTGGCTTAATATTTCGAATGTGGCTTAATCGGTTACGGCATAAGTAACGATAATATTTACCTCCATTACACGCAAGGACCAGCGTTCGAGTCCTACAGCATGAGAAATTTTTTTAATTTTTTTTTTTTTTTTTAACTATTTTTTCTGATCAAAATATGAAATATATTGGGTGTACAACTTTGCTTCCGCCGTTTTGCAATAGATGGCTGTAGCGGTAAGTGGTAGTTGAAATAAATAGATCATAGATGTCATACAATAAGCTTAGGTATTTGTAAACATGATGCCATCGAAATATTAGTCGATTTGTGTCTGCATCATAAAGTTATTCTCGATTAAACATGTCAGCTTACGAGCCAAATTCTCGTCATTTGCGGGAGGTTTTAATTTTCTGCTTTAATATGAAGAAATCTGCGACTAAGGCTCATCGAATGCTCTTAAATACCTATGGTGGGGCCGCTATTAATGAAAGAACGTGCCAAGAGTGGTTTCAACGCTTCAAGAACGGCGATTTTAACGTCGAAGACCAGCATGGCGGTGGAAGAAAGAAGGTTTTCGAAGATGCAGAATTGGAGGCATTACTTGATCAAGACTCGTGTCAAACGCAACAAGAATTGGCAGGATCATTGGGAGTGACGCAACAAGCCATTTCAAAACGCCTGAGAGTCATGGGAATGATTCAAAAACAAGGAAACTGGGTGCCGTACGAGTTGAAGCCGAGAGATGTTGAACGGCGTTTGTGTGTTTGTGAACAGCTGCCTGCAAGGCAAAGACGGAAGGGATTTCTGCATCGCATTGTGACTGGGGACGAAAAATGGGTTCACTACGATAACCCTAAGCGCAGAAAATCATTGGGATATGCCGGCCATGCTTCCACGTCGACGGCCAAACCGAATATTCACGGTTCCAAGGTCATGCTCAGTATTTGGTGGGACCAGCTCGGTGTAGTGTATTATGAGTTGTTAACACCGACTGAAACAATCACAGGCGATCGTTATCGAACGCAATTAATGCGTTTGAGCCGAGCATTGAAAGACAAACGCCCGCAATACAACGAGAGACATGATAAAGTGATTTTACAGCATGACAATGCTGGACCCCATGTTGCGAAAGTAGTCAAGACATACTTGGAAACTTTGAAATGGGAAGTCCTACCCCACCCGCCGTATTCTCCAGACGTTGCTCCCTCGGACTATCACTTGTTTCGATCAATGGCACACGGCCTGGCTGACCAGCACTTCCAGTCTTACGAAGAAGTAAAAAATTGGATCGATGCGTGGATCGATTCAAAAGATGACCAGTTTTTTCAACGCGGGATTCGTATGCTGCCCGAAAGATGGGAGAAAGTAGTAGCCAGCGATGGACAATACTTTGAATCATAAATGTTTAACCAGTTATTTACAATAAAGCCTCGAATTTTGGAAAAAAACGGCGGAAGCAAAGTTGTACATCCAATATGTAAATAATATTATTAAATAAATTAATGACGAATATTCAATAATAATTCTATTGCATAAATTCGAAAGGTTGCTGTATAATAAAACAAGAAATCGCATCAAGAATCGAAAATGATAAAAAAAATGATAATATTATTTTTGTAAATGAAAAGTAAAGTCTGCTGACGAAGAAAGTGATTACGATCTAATTAATTAAATAGATAAATAAAATGTAACGTCGGCACGTGACCTCCATTTTTTTCCTGTGTCAGCCGATAAGTTTTCTCTCTGCTTTTCCTGCCCTCGCTCGTCAATGGGAAAGATGCGCATCGATCGTATCGATCACCCGCAATAGATCATACCCAAGCGCTCCACCACGAGAAGCCTCTCTCCACAACCTACTCGACGTACTCTCCACTGACCCAGACCGTTGTGAAACCTAGCCTAAGCGTGGGCCAAGAATTTTACGAGTTTTCCTGGAACATAGAAAAAATAGTACATGCGCTTCACTCTAGTAAAAGAATGCCAGGCCGAACACGTACACGTCAACTCGGCACCGAAAACAATAAAAATGTCCCATAAATACTCTTTTTTCTACCCGTAGTTTTCCTATTTAAAATATATCCTTTCTTACTCAAACTTTCTCTTCGCAATACACTGTAATGTTATGCAAAGAATAACGAATATTCTTAAATTATTTTGTTGCAATAATTATTTCAAAACAACAGTAACCTCCGCTTACCAATACACCGTACAGGTAGCGTCATAAAATAATAAATAGGTCACTAGGAAGACCTCTGTAAATGAATTGTATAACTATTTTTAAATAAACGATAACTTGAATAATATTTAAATAAAATAAGAAGTACAATGTTTAATGAAAAGAATAAAAGTCAAGATTTCCAAAAATACCACACAAGATATGTTTTTACACGATACGTAAAATAATTCAACAATAATTATTTTCGATCACACAATAAATTGTCGAATAATAATGCCTTTTTATAAAGATTTAGAAGAAGAAATATAAATATAAAAATTGCATATAAAATAATATCACTCTTTTAAATTATTATACACACGTTAAATAAAATTTCGCATCTTACAAATAACTTAAAATTTTAAAATAAATTTTTAATCGTTATGCAATTTATTCTCCTACAAAGTACTGGTATAAAACAATTTCCTTTTCTTGAATAATAACGAATCTATATCTTTAAGTATTATGAAAACTAACAGTGTTATGGACAACTACGAGTAGATTATTTAAAACAAAAAATATATATGTATGCTGCTATCTTTAAACTTAATTATATACAATCCGTCACAATATATATATATATATATATATTGTGACGGAGAGTCCGTCATGTATAAGCCCATTTAACCGCAAAAATGCGGACTTTTCGAAAAGCCGGCAACGTTCGAGAAGCATGCGATTTTCGAACTTGCGGCGACGATTGGCGAGGAATTTTGGGAGCCGCGATGGAAGGGAAGAGGTGAGCGAGCGCAACGAGCAGTTTTGCGGTACTATCCTGCGAGGATAGTCAAGCTGTGGGTTCCCGCGAGGAAAGAGAGTTTTTCCGGCGTTTCGGAGAGTGAGCGTCGTGAAAGAGTTGTAGCCAAAGTGAAGGAGTGCGAGAGAGAGTAAGTTATAGCCAGGAGTAAAGGAGAGAGAAAGAGAGAGAGAGAGAGAGAGAGAGAGAATAGCATTAAATGGAATAAAATAATATTTATTGAGGCTACGGGATATAATCCCATGCAGCCCAGAAAAAGAAATAATACAGATATAAACTTTTACAGCGTTATAGAAAACGATGCATTATAATATTGCTCGCTTTAGTAAACTATATAATACGCTGTGAACATAATATAATAAAATATAGAAATAGTATAATATAGCCCGTTATGCCAGAGCATTCGTACTAAGAAAATAAAATACATATATCGTCGAGCGCAGTGATAATAACAATAACAACAACAATGCGTAACTTATAATTAATAATTTATAATTTATAACGTAGTTCGCTAAAAGTAAGACTAGATTAGATAAGATTTGAATAGATTTGAATACGCCACAGGTATAGGTTTGAAACAAAGTTTCAACCTAGTTTCAACCCACCTAGTAGTCATCGTGCTTGACTCAGTAATCTATTGAGTGTGATGTCGTGAGGAACCGGGTTTAATACCATGCTTCTATCACGCGAAGTGCGGAAACGCCACTGTGCAACCTCTTCAGACATTAAGAGCTCACGTAGTATCCATTTAAAGGCGTGTGAAGAATGTGAATCAAACGCAGGTAGTCTCGCTGCAAACTGGTTAATGAGTTTTGACGCTGTGATATGGAAAGAGTTCGCCAAAGTTTCCGTACGCGGTGTAGCAAATAACAAAGGCGGAGGGATTCTACGAGCTGAGACCCACCGGGTTGAGATACTCGAACTCAATGTAAAGAGCCTAGCTAGGTAAATAGTTTGACCTATTGAAATAATTTTAAACGCCAGCAAGACGATGAAAAGTAAGCGTCTATTTTCAGCTGATAATCAACCGAGCGAAATACGATACGGTGTCACTGAGGCCATCCACGGGATACAACCAAATACAAAACGAACGCAGGCATTCAGAAGACGCTGAAGCTTTGCATTTTGCTCCTGAGTTAGGCTGCTAAAAACCACACATGCATAATCAAAATGGGGAAAGATTAGTGCCTCAACCAGTCGTTATCTCAGATTTCGAGAGAGTGCATGTCTGTAGAATCTCAATGTGTAAAGAGTACGCCAAACCCGACATGCAATTTGCCTAACTTTCGCATTCCAGTGTAGAGGTGAGACAAACGCCTAGGTCAGACACTTGGCTAGAACATTTTATGGGAGTATTTTAAATAAAGATTAGAGGAAGAGCATCGGGATCCATAGCTGAGATGTAAGGTTGGCTGCCAAAGATAATGAATTTAGTTTTGTCTGCATTCAGTTTCAGTAAGTTTCTACGAGCCCAGTTAAAGACATACAAGGCATCGTCATTAAGCTTACGTATGAAAACATAAAGCTCGAAGATCATTAATGAAAATTGTAAACAAAAGAGAACCAAGTACACTTCCCTGAGGTACTCCCGTAAAGATCTCAACAGTGTCGAAGAGTATACACCGTTCTCAGCACGCACTGCTTGGCGCCTACCCGATCAGTAGCTGGCGAACCATCTAATTACGATGTCGGAGCAGTTAAGCGTCTTGAGCTTTTTGAGGAGAAGTTTATGAGAGACCAAGTCAAATGCCTTGGAAAAGTCGAATATTACAAGTGGGGTCACTTCATACCTATCAATCGCTAGACGTACTTCTTCTGTAAAGCCTAGAAGGGTAGTCTGAGTAGAGTGATGTTTTCGAAAAGCAGATTGGTGTACATCCAGCATTTGATGAGCAGTGACATGACTCGACAATTGGTCATGAATTATGCGTTCTAGTAGTTTAGACATTACTGGCAGTAGGGCAATCAGACGTGTATCAGACGGTGATTTCAGAGGATGAGTTTTGGAGAGGGGGGTTATTGTGGCCATTTTCCAGCTGTCCGGGGAAATACCATGTTGGATTGAGCCATTAAAAAGTCTGATTAAATAGGGACAAAGTGCTGGGTAGGCTAACTTGAGCATATTTAGTGCCACATCATCTGCTCCAGTGCTATTTTTCTTAGTGTGAGCAAGGGCCCGATCGATATCATTTGCAGATATCGGTTTGAAAGAAAATATATCCAATGGGTTAGCGTTCAAAGGGCTGCTCAATATGTCGGATATGTCGAGAAAATCGCAATGGAGTTGTCGAACACGAGACGTACGCATAAAGCATGTTTGGGGTCTGTGGCGAGAAGTAGCAAAGCGGTGATGCCGTATTTTGTGCAATAACACCCATATTTCTTAGTTGATTCTACAGAGTTTTGGAGTCGGATGAAGAATCGACTATAAACGCGATATAACGATTTTTTGCTACACTGATGCTATCACTTACTTTGGCTCTTAATGAAGTAAACAGTAAACGATCAATTGTTTTACCTGTCAATTTGGCACAGCGGTAACCTGTCCGTTTCGCTTGAATGAGGAGACGGATGTCGTTGGACATCCGAGGTTTGAAATTTGCACGAATCGATATGCTTCGCACCGGTGTCAAGTTGTCGAAAATCTCGAGTTATGATTTAGTTAATCGCTCAGTCTCGGCTGAGATGGGGTCATCCTTTAGTTTGGATGGACTGAGGGACAAGCCTGATGTAGGTGAAGAGGGAACTGTAGATACAAGAGGCTCAGCCAGGTAGATTATTCTCAGTTTACTATTGAGCTCGTTACAAACATGGTCCACACTTAGATTCCGAAGGGCACGACAGGCTATCGTCTTCGCTGCAACAGAAGACGATGGAAGTGAATATTCCAACGAAATTAGGTCGTGGCCAGCTGCAAACGGTATGTCGGATTTGGTGTAACTTCGAACAAGTCTACAAGATGGGACGATAAATAGATCGAGCCATGTACATATCGTTCGAAGAGCCATCCTCGTGAAAAATATGGTGAGTGGGATCTGATTGAACAAGTTCAAGACTATGCTCACGAAGAAGTTCTCGAAAAAAGTTAGAATCTGGATGTTTTCGGTGCATGGGAAAATTGAAGTCGCCTGTTATGATGACATCAGAATAGTCCTGGCGAATATCTGAAAACTAAAAAATTCGAGGTCGTTGAAATGAGCCGAAAGATGATTAATGTTCGCATGACAAACCGAAAAATATCCGTGAGACTTTAAGTTTACTGGCTAAGCAACAGGTCCTCATAGATTATTTGTGCGCGGGGTAAGCCGATCTAAGTTCTCGAGGGAACGGACCGGAATCAGTGAAGACTTTTCATCGGGTCGTATGCATACAACTAAATTGCGGTATTCGATGATGAGGTGTTACGTGGCCACATACGAATCATCGAGACAAAGTTCAAATGATTAGCGTTATTAGTGGCTTCAAATACGCGCTTAATTGCTTGTGGATAATCGTTTGCAAGAGCAGTAGGAATGCCTTAAACACAAATCTCGCAAGAGTCCGTGAGCAAAATGTACCGATCAATTTGTGCGACAGCGGCTTTAGTGGCAGAAAGCTGTTCACGTAGCTCGGTGTTGGTTGATTCCATCGCGTCAAATCTCGTGTAGATGGATGCAAGCTGTGAGTTCACAGACTCTCTAAACGGCTGGAATTGAGTTGCATTCCATTGCGCAAACCAAGCGGGCATACCATTTTCCATGCTGACTGATTTATTCGGTGATTCGAGTGATAAACAGGCAGCTTTCGACGATCGAGAGATTGTGGGTGATGGCGGCGAACGTGTGCTAATCAAGCGCTTGCTACTGAGTTTACTGTTTACAGTAGATGTGTAGGACGTAGAAACTAGAGTCGCTGAATCACCCGGAGATTGTGCACTATTTTGAGACGCGATAGATACTGCAAAAACTAGTAGTAAGCGCGATTGGCAGCAGGCTGCGCATTGATACAGAATAAAGTTTCAGGACCACGAATCTTTTAGACAAGCCGTATGAAATACGTTGCCACACAAGTTACACTTGCGTATTGATTTCAAACCACTCTCAACAGTAAGATTGCACACTGGACACACACGCTCATTCATACTACGCAAACAGTAGATAGTCAATGGTTACGCAACGCAATTTGATAATGATTCTGCCAATCAAAATAGTAATTTACAATAATTCATAATAATAAAGTGATAAAATAACAATTAAAAATAGCATTGTGCCATTTAGAAACTAATCTTGAAAAATATCATGAAAATACTATCCTACAAAAATAATGTTATATAGGTGAATACTGTCTGTCAAAAAAGTACCTGTAATTTTAAATTAAAACAACATTTTTACGTTTAATAATCAAAGTTTATTGGGTCGCCTTTAAATTACGCTCCATTTGATCCGATACATCTATGCCAACGGCACTTCCAATCATCAAAACATTTTCTATAGGCGCTTTCCGGGATGGCCTTCAGCTCGCGCGCCGAATTTTGTTTTATGGCTTTAATCGACTGAAAAGGGGTGCCACGGAGCGGCAATTTAAGTTTTGAGAAGAGGAAGAAGTCACAGGGAGCCAAAACCGGCGAATACGGTGGTTGTTCAAGCGTGTTCGTTGAGTTTTTGGCGAGAAAGTCGGTCACATTCGTAGCTCGGTGAGACGGCGCGTTATCGTCGTGCAAAATCCACGAGTTGTTCGCCCATAAATTTGGCCGCTTCTTACGGATACGCTTACGCAAACGTTTCATAACGCCTAGGTAATACTCTTTGTTTACCGTCTAACCCTCTGGAACGAATTCGTAGTGCACCACGCCACGGATATCGAAGAAAACAATGAGCATCACCTTCACTTTTGAGCGGCTTTGGCGTGGTTTTTTCGGTTTCGGCTTGTTTTTTTCCACCCATTCCGATGCTTGCTGGCTTGTTTGCATATCGTGCTCGTACACCCACAATTCGTCACCACTTATGATGCATTCCATGAATGCGGGATCGGAATTGGCGCGATCCAGCAGGTCCGAAGCGACCTGTTCGCAATAGCGTTTTTGAAGAAAATTAAGCTCTTTTGAAACGAGTCTTGCAGCCACCTTTCTCATGCCCAAAATATCAATTAAAATCGTACGTATGGACTCGTTGGATATCTTAAGTTCATGTGCTATTTCTCTCAAGCTGGTATGACTGTTTTCAAGCACCATTTTTTTAATTTTATTGACGTTATCTGCGGTCGAAACCGTCGATGGGCGTCCGGAACGAGGCAAGTCTCCGACGACTTCACGATCCTCCTTGAAGGCTTTGTACCACTCATATGCACGGGTTTTTGATAGTGCTTCATCACCAAAAGCCTTTTGCAACATTTTCAATGCATTGGCACACGAAATTTCATTCGCAACACAAAATTTTAGACAAATTCTTTATTCAACGTAATCACTCATTGTAAAAAATCGGCACGCACTATTGACATCGACTGACTTAACCAGCTACTATAAACACACTCGTAGACAGATTCCGCTCAAACTTGGCATAGTCATTAAGAACAGTTGTACCAACCTAGAAAAAATATTTTACCTGCCTAAATTGCCCCGCCAGATTTAAATCCACAATTCTTGGTTCTCTCTTGACAGAATGTATAATATGGTTTTCTTATTATACTAAATTATGTTAAGTTATTATAATAACTTTTAGATAGATAAGCAACAATTATACTAGAAAACCATAATAAGTTATTATAATTAATATAATATATTATAATAAATTAAGCAAATGGCAAAAATATAAAGTACAATATATATATATATATATATAAATACATTATTGTCACGACATAAATAAGTGCGACTAACACTATCACAGTAGCATACAGTTTCAAAACTTAGTGCTCTGATGAGCAATAATAGAAAAAGTAGAAAGAAATGTACATACATATATAATAAAATAGCAATATAATAGCAGTATAGGAAACTATGCTACGATTCATTTATTCAAAAATGATAATAATTTGATATTCAACAAATTCGTTAGGTACTTTGCTATTATTTATATATAAGCCGCATAAAAATAGTCAATATTGCGTAACTGCGTAAGTTTAAATTAATGCGATAATCCCATGCAATCATGTATAAAATAGATAAGCGAATAAAATAAATTAAATTATGCCTATGTAAATTAAATTATGTCTATGTAAATACGCACAGAATATTCGATAGAGACACGCCGGCACACTCGTATCGAAAATCAACAGATTGTCAGTTCATACATAAGCGCACACATACACAACAATATTCACTTGAAACACAGTGCCGGCTGCTTGATGTTTACAATGAAGCGGCAGGCGGGCGACAGCTACAAGACCGATTTCTGAGATTGTGTGCTGCTTACTAAAAGTGTGTGCGTGAATAGACGCCTATATCCATCTTTGTAGAGTTATGCTTGACATAACCTGATAAAATAAAAGACCAGGCTTTTTCTGAACATCCGGGCCCAAAAAACGAGCCAACCAAGAATATTCCTGTATAAGTAGGAGCCGGAGGATGTCCTGAAGGCCTGGAAAAGAAATCTCCGACAAAGGAGTGAAAGCGAAGATGAGTATGGCTAATATATGCGCAGCCGATATGAAGAGCGTATTAATAGCTTATCAGAGAAAGAGAGAGAGAGAGAGAGAGAGAGAGAGAGAGGGAGAGATTGATTGATTGATTAAAAATTTTATTAAGGCTACGGGGTATAACCCTGAAAGATATAGCCCTGAAAGATGAAAATTACAATGTAAATATAACATTATAAACTAGTTAACAAACAAATTAACAAATTGACAAATTAAAAAATTAACAAATATAATATAAAATATAATATAAAAATAACAATCGATAAGATTTAATCAGCGTAAAAGAATGCGATATAGAAAGAAAGTATAGTAATAATAATTATAATTCGCTATACAGCTTTCGCAGTATTTACACTATGGCAAGTCACCAACATAGATCCGTACGCTCTAATAATACTGTCAACACGTTATCAGTTGTAATCGGATTTAAATCCAACTTCATTTCGCGAGCTCTCAAACGCCATTGTGTAACTTCCTCAGATAATAATCGATCACGAACCAATGATTTGAAAAACCGCGATTACTGAGTATCAAACAGAGGAAGTTAATCAGCCATCGAATTTAAAAATTTTGACGCTGTTATGTGGAAGGACCTGTTTAAGATTTCCGTGCGGGGCGTTGAATATAACAGTGGCAAAGGCCGATAACGAGTTGATGTACGCAACATAAAGTTAGATCTAAGAGAAAATAGATTAGCTAAATACGCAGGCTGCCCATTTGCTATACAGTTAAATGCTAAAGCTGCTATGAACAACAGTCGTCTATTTTTTGTATCTAACCAACCTAGTGATAAACGATAGGGTGTCATCGGCGCTTTCCACGGTATGAAACCATGAACAAAACGAGCTCACGAATTAAGCAAATGATAAAGCTTTACTTCTTGCTCTTGAGTTAAATCATGATAAATCACAGAGCCATAGTCGAAATATGGAAAAATTAAAACCTCAACAAGACGTTGCTTAAGTTGACGAGAAAGTGCACGCCTATGAAACCTAAGAGAGTAAAGTGCACCATTTACACGACTAGATATTTGCCTGACTTGAGATTCCCAATTTAGGGTAGAAGAAAGTTGAATACCTAGGTCAGTGACACGATTAGCATACTGTATAACAGCATTATTTACTCTAAACAGTGAAAGATTACCATAATTAAGGGTAGAGATGTAACGCTGACTGCCCAGAATCATCAGTTTCGATTTGTCAGGGTTCAATTTGATTTCATTGCACTTTGCTCATTCAAAGACCCTCACTGCATCTTCATTAGGTAAACTGATATAATCAGGTAATTCAGATGGATGAAAATGCAGGTATATACGTGTATCATCAGCATATATACCATGCTTCGAGTTACGTAATACCTGAGGAAGATCATTAATGAAAATCGAGAACAGTAAGGGTCCCAGGACACTTCCTTGAGGTACACCAGAGTGTGTTCGAATAGTTTCCAACAATTTTTAATTCGCATCACGTACGGCCTGTGAACGACCAAACAGGTAACTTGCAAACTATTTAACTACACCATCCGAACAATTTAAAGAACGGAGCTTTTTAAGTAATAGCTTATGAGGGACTGTGTCAAAAGCTTTTGAGAAATCGAAGAGAACCAGTGGTATAACTAGATAACGATCAATAGCAAGTCTTACTTCTTCTGTGAAATAAAGCAACGCAGTCTGCGTAGAATGACAAGATCTAAAACCCGATTGAAACGAGTCCAATAGGTTATTTGCGTTTATAAAGTTTGATAGTTGGTCATGTATTACGCGTTCAAATAATTTCGAAAACTCAGATAATAAAGCTATAGGACGTGTATCAGACGGCGACTTAGGTGGGTGAGTTTTAGAAAGAGGCAAAATAGCAGCAAGTCTCCAGCATTCAGGAAAAATGCCTTGCTGAATCGAGCTGTTGAAAATAGTAAGAAGATATGGACGTAACGACAGATAAGCTAGTTTCAACATTCTCGTAGATACAAGGTCGGCGCCAGTGCCATTCCTTACTGATTTGTTTAATGCACGATCAAGGTCACTCTCGGATATAAAACTAAAATCAAATCTTCTTAATTAATCATCAGAGGGCAAGTGCTTAAGGATTTCATCAATGTCTGTTTGTTGCAAGGATAGAGACGAGCGTGAAACATTGGCATAATGTGCATTTAAAGTGTTGGACGTAAAATAAGTAAATGGTGATGGAGTGCTAGGAGCCATGGCACCCATTTTTCTTAGGATAGACCACAAAGACTTAGGCTCAGTGGATGACTCCAATAGGGAAGCAAAATATTTATTCTTCGCAGAATCGATATTATTGCTGACAAGCGAACGTAGGTTCATAAACGCCAGTTTATCTTCAGGTCTACAAGTTGTTCGAGCTCTGCGGTATGCTGCATTTTTAGCCTCCATAAGTAGGCGAATATCCCTTAAAACCCAAGGTTTATAAGTTGACTTAATTTTAAAATTTCTGTAGGGAGCATGTTTATCAAAAGCCTCAATGACAGCATTAGTTAGTGATTGAGCCATGGAAGATATACCACCTCCAATAGGGGAAGCAAACCGATCAGTGGCAATCGATGAGTAGGTGTGAGGTATGCCACAGCATATAAGCGAGGGCTTAGTCGGGAGAGCAAGTCTTAAGTATGAGTGCAAATCTTTAGTGAAACATTCAATATTCATATTGTTTAGACTTCGTACTGTTATAGTTTTTGGAGCAGCAAAAAGCGATGGAAGACAGTAATCTATTGAAATAAGATCATGACCAGCAGCAAAAGGTGTGTCAGTTTTGAAAAATTTGGGAACTAATTTTAATGAAAGTACTATAAATAGGTCAAGCCATGTATCAGAACGAGTACCATCGTCTCTGATAACATGGTGAGTAGGATCAGATGGTACTAACTCGAGATTATGCTCTTACAATATATTTAAAAAGTATGTAGAGTCTGGATGTTCCTTATGCATCGGAAAATTAAAATCGCCCGTCATAATGAAGTCAGTGTATGCTGGTAAGATTTCACCTGATTCCTCAAATAATTTCGCAGGGTAAGCACCGTATGGACGACGATACACGACAGCAATTAGCACTTTCGATGAGTCAGATCGAACCTCAACCATCATATATTCCGGCGTGTTATTGAACCGAGGATCTGAACAAGTGACTATGCTAGCTTTATAGCAATCACGAACGTAAAGTGCAACATCGCCACCCTGCTTACCAATTCGATCATGTCTGAAAAAATTATAATCTTTGATTATATAAGGAGAATCAGGTACATCAGGTTCAAGACACGTCTCGGTAAGAGCAATTACATCATATTTGCATACACTGCTTGCAAGAAAAAATTCTAATTTATTGAAGTGGGCAGACAAATGATTAATATTACTATGACAAATACTAAAATGACCAGACTCATTAAAAAGACCCGACTGAGCAGTTGCCACTCGTTGTGGCTGAGTACGCGGCGCAAGTCTATCAAGATCCTGCAAAAATCTAATCGGGATTAGTGGAGATTGATTGTCGATACGCATATATACAGTCAAGTTACGCACGGTCGGTCGCAAGTAACCCAGATCTTTAGACTTTCGATTCGCGGCACGTAGTAGTTCGTAAACTTGACGAGGCCAAAGATGTGTTATAAAAACCTTGTTTTAACCACCTACGCTAAAAATTGATAAGCATGTTTTATCACGCAAGAGCCGTGCCTGAGACGCTATTTTGTTTCTAATAATCGGCGAAGGTAAGCTAATAACTAAGGCAAAACAATCACGCTTCTCCACAATACCAGCGTTAGTACGGGACGAGGAGGGAGACCACTTGCGAATCGACACAACAAAATTCAAGCAATTGATACAATTTGTAACTTCAAAAATACGCTCAATTGCCTGAGAAAAATTGTCCGAAAATTGAGCTTGAATACCTGACACGCGCAATTCACAAGGGTCCGAGAGTAAGTTATCATGCTCTCGTATCTCCGTAACAGCCCGAGTGGCCTTTAACTCTTCAGGAAGTACGCGAAGTTCGCAGTTCATATGCTCGACTTTGTCTTCTAATACATTCACTCGATTTGTTAGTGCCTCCAAGTTTCTATCCATAGTTTCTTTAAATATCGTATCATTCCACACCTTAAACCACGCCGGCATATCATTCAATGACATTCTCGAAGACGCGTGCGAATCGAGTAGAGAGCACAATACTTTCGACGGCTGTTGTTGCGAAGGAGAGGGGGGCGAGCACGGGCTGAGCAGCTTATCTAAAATCGATGTAGTGGGGGTAACAGGCAGTTGATCGCACTCAGATGCAGACACTGCAACAGGAACTGCACTCACTGAGCAGGTTTCGCTAAGAGGCGCGTTAGACGAAATCGAAGCAAACGGCGATTGCAACTTACAGCACAATGCGCAGCGATACAATGCAAAGTTCCAAGTCCACGCACCGTTTAAGCAAGCAGTGTGAAAAACACGTTTACAGCCTCTACACTTACGAATAGATTTCAAACCGCGCTGTACTGTTGATTTACATACTAAGCACACACGCTCACATATGCCGCATGCTCATGATTACATAGTATCATAATATAAACAACACACACACTAACATACACTATAATAGAGAGTTCGGTTATCTTCGTAAACACTCGGCCAATACTTCGTAATAGCTAGTTATGACAGCTCTAGAGTACACATGTACTTGAGTGACGCTGAAATAATTTCACTTTAAATTTAAATTTAAAACCACGCGCGCTCATGACGTGGAAAACTGCTGCCAATGTGAAGCAAAATAAAATCAGCACAAATTAGCTGCTGCCAACTTCAAAAAATAAGCCGCCAAATACTGGAAAAATTGTGCCACTCTAACCTCAAAAATGCCAGAAGCAGATTTTTCAGACTACCCTGGCTCAAAAAGATCGAGCCTAACTGTAATGCTCGAATAAGTAGGAGCCAGAAGGTGTCCAGAGAACCTGCAACAAGTTTTTTCCGTCCCAGGAGTACAAAAATTCTTTAAAAAATGAACTTAAGGCAGAGCGATGAAAGTTACGTGTTAGACACTTACCGAGAGAGAGAGAGAGAGAGAGAGAGAGTGAAGAAGAACAGACAGTGCGAGGAAGAAGGAGTGACGACGAGGAGTTACACCCAGGAAGTTAGACGGGGGACGAGGAGGGCAGGTGTTACCGGGCGGCGACTGGAAGTTGCTACCGTTACATCTGCAGCCGAAGTTGAGGTGGAAGCCGTCGGAGAACAAGTGAGCTATTCCCGAGGTCCAGCAGCCCTTCTTCGGGGGAGAAGCAGCCAGAGCCAAGAACCACGGCACGGAGGAGAGCAGCCTGGCGTTCAACAGCTAACGGACGAGACACGGAGATATCATTGGTAAGTGTCTTCATCTTGTGTAGGAGTAATAAGTACGAGGGAGAGAGAGAGAGAGAGCGAGGGTGAGTGATCGCGAGTTCGCGTTTAAGGGTGGAGACCGATTACCACTTCCCTGCCCTGGGGAAGCGAGAGACCTCCGTCGGCTATAGAAGCAGCCGCGGGCGGCCGGCCTGCATTTTCGCAGAGAATCTCGTGCATAACCGAGTGTGCGGGATAGAGACGGCGCTAGCGTGCGCTGCTGTGAGAGAGAGTGGGAGAGAGAGCGAGGGAATCAATATATTAATTCATTCAAATCATTCATTTAATTTTTGTGCGAGGCACACAGGGCGCACATAGCTATTTCGGCTATGACATGGTGCCTTGTCACAATATACAAAAAGAATTTTATATAAATATCTGCAATAATTTTTCAGGATAATAAATCTGCTAATAAGTTAAAAATTACAAACGATCTGACTATGTTCTTTTACAACTAAAATATTAAAATAAAATGACAAACTGCATGCCGATTTCCCTATTAAAAAGATAAAGAAACATGTAATAATTTTCGCTGCATTTTTTTATTTATGTTTAAGGTTTCATATATAAATATTTAAAATAATTTAAAACTACAAATGAATAATTTTTATACTTTTTGCAATCAAAGTAATTATTTAATACTAAATAAAAGATTAATCGAGTTAAGTATGTATCAGCGCTAGATTTTAAGTTTATTCTTTTCATTTTTCAACTAATAATAAAATACAAGCAAACAAAAACATGCATCAAAGCAATATGTAAAATCTAATCAAAAATACAAAAAAATACTAGTATAATTATACATAATAATTATTAAGCTAAACGCTCTAGAATTTTAAGATTTAACCCTTTCAATAAGATTTTTTTATTTTAATAATTCATGTAATATTTATAGCACAAAATATTTATTGCTAATTTAGTTTGACGGGAAAAACAAATATTTAAATAAATGATCATATTATTTTTTGATTATTGCAAAATAATAATTGGGACATAATATCCCAATAATTAACACTATTGGGACATATAAGTCCCATTTTAATTTTTGGAAATAAAAAAACTCATAAAAACTATTGCTGCACACTAAATAAGTAAAATAAAATTATAAATAGCTTACTTGGCGATTCCGAGCACAGCACATACAAAAACACAGTTAGTAATAAGCGTGACACGTGTCTACTGTTTGCTAGCAACATCTAGACTGACAAAATTTTATAGAAAAGAAAAAAAGCAGACATGTTACGTGTGGGGCTACATGCACGAGACAAAATTTTAATATTTATTTTAATGCGGGAGCCGCCAACTCGTCTCGTACGGGCCCGCCCGCACATCGCGAACCGAAGGGACCCTTACTGTTGCGCCGAACATATACTTCAGTGGGAAATTGCCGCCTCTGCCTCATTACTTAATAATTAACGAAACATTCATAGAAATGATTAGAAGCTTACCTTGTGATGAGTGTCCCTGACCACTGCGTTTTTCGTTGGGATCGCCGTGAGAAGTGAGGGTTGAAAGTTATGATTAACAATACTGTCTCTTTCAATAAGTTTATTCAAATTCACAGTTTTCTTATGCTACGCAACGAAGCACGATGCGTGCCGTAGCCCGTGACGGAAAATGATAAAAAAATGAAATGATGAGAAAGTTTTTTGTTCTACTTGTCGTTAACGCGATGAAAATCAGACTATACTCTATCCCCCGGTCACTACGGTCCACTCCTCGCGGCCCGTTGGTACTCATATTTAAAGACCTTGAGGTGGAGGAATCGTGGGGATTTTCGCTTATTTGGCATCGACACGAGCCTCGGTGGACTCCCGAGCCTCCCCCGCGCCTCCTAACTAAAATGCAACTTTAGATATTTTATCTGTTCAAATGTGTGTGCCGAGGCGAGTTGAACAACACGACTCTCTATAGGTGTGTGGGAAAAATATTTAACTATAAGAATAAGTTTATTTTCCATGTCTCCTGGGTTTTTTCCACAGGAGTCAATTTGCAGCGTGAGTATCACCCACCTTTATTCTAACACTCTGATGTATAGAGTTCGTCCAACTACGCGCTCAGCATTTTCACACATTAAACGTATACATTTATATGATGCAGTTGTAGTTTATTGATCTGCTTGATTTTAATTTTAATTTAATTATTTTTTTCCCTTTTTGTAGGTTTTTAACTTAATTTAATTATTAAAATTTCGTCACGTAACAAGACAGCAAACAGCAACAAAGCAGACAGGTTTTGACTTGTTCACGAGCCTATGACCGTACAGTACTAAAATCCCCGATCCCAATGCATTTGTAAGCATTTAAATTTTTTTAGTAATTATTAGAAATACTCTGGGACAATATGTCCCTACAGTATTGATAGGGTTAATATAGGAATCTTTGTTAAAACTAACACTACAAATAAGCATAAATATTATAAATTTCTTTACTAACGAATAGCGTTAACGAAAATGTTATATTTTTATTAAAACATTTTTTATGCAATTTTCTTTTTAATTTTACAAAAAATTATCATTCTAATTAATACCTAAAGTTTCTGTTTTATGCATTAATTTCTGAATGCGAATTTTAATAAATTGAAATTTCTAGGTAAAAATATTTTTTATTTTTCAAAACTAAAACTTATGATTAAGTTAGAATTAGTTATTTTAAAACTGTATTTTAAAATTATATTTTAAAAAATCTTATATATATTCTAGAGTTTATTAAGTTAAATATCATTCTAAATTAAAATTCGAAACTAATGATTAAAAAATTATGTTTACAATTAAGCGATAACATTTAAATTATGAGCCGCGCCTATAATTGTCTGGATTTTATGAAATAATAATGCAAATTTAAAATCAAATTATATCTAAAATGCAACGTAAAATTATTTAAATGATTATTTAAATGATGGTATTTTACTTAAAACTTATTTCATATTAATCCAACAAAGATAACAATTATCATTATTTCTCATAAGATACGGACAATTATGAAAACGTACCATGTATTAAAGTTAAAATTCTTTGTAAAAATAGAAATAATATATAGTTGATAACATACACAGTGTGTCCCATGGAAAACAGAACTTATTCAAAATAAAGACAAAAACTCAATATTCCGGCAAATCTCATTTATTTTATTCAAAATAGTCTCCTTCCACATCAATACAACGTTTTGCACGATCAATTAACATATCGAATGAGTTTTTGTGATCATTTTTATTCATCGACTTTGGTATGTCGGTCATCGCTCTTTGGATGGCCTCTACGTCGGCATAACGTTTTCCTTTCATAGGCAAGTGCAATTTGGAGAACAAGTAGAAGTCGCACGGAGCCAAATCCGGCGAGTACGGTGAATGGTTGATGGTAAAAATGGAATTTTTTATCAAAAAATCCGTGATCAAGTTCGATCGATGAGACGGGGCATTATCATGCAACAAACGTCAGCTCCCTTTTTCACGGTATTGTGGCCGCACACGACGAATACGGCTGAGCAAACGCTTCATAACACCAAGATAAAACACAGCAGTAATCGTTTGACCAAGTGGAACGAATTCACGATAAATAATACCCTCCGAATCGTAGAAACAAATCAACATTGTCTTCACTTTTGACTTTTCAAGACGACTTTTTTCGGATTGGGCTCGGTTGGGTGCTTCCATTCAGCACTTAGACGCTTGGTTTCAGGATCATATTGAAAACACCATGTCTCGTCACCAGTCACAATTGAATATTTCGAGTTTGGGTCCTTTTTTGTCTCTTTAATCAAATCCTTACAATGTTGAATTTGGAGCAATTTTTCGTAGTCGGTCAATTTGTGTGGAACAAAGCGTGCACACACCTTCCGTAGATTTAAATGATCGGTCAAAATGTGATGAATTGAATTTTTGGACATATTCAATTCCATTTCCATGTATCGCAATAAAGATTTTGGCTCATTTTTTATAAATTCACGCACTTTTTCAATGTTACTTTGAGTAACCACGGTCTTCGAAGGACCTGGATGTTCGTCGTCCTGAATGTCTTCACGACCTTCCTGGAACCGCTTATACCACTCATACACTCTGGTACGGGATAGACAATTATCGCCATAAACTTATTTCAGCAAATTATGCGTCTCAGTAAAGGATTTACCGAGTTTAAAACAGAACTTAATATTTGCTCTTTGTTCGAAGTTCATTTTTCGACCGATGCCACAAACACACTGTCACTTTGAGCGCGATATTTTAGTTTACATTGAACCAAATGTCATACAATTTTGACAAGATGTCAGTTGAGAATGGACCTTTCCATTGCTAAGATCCACCAATAGGTGGCGCCAATATAAATCGATGTTTTAAAAAAGTTCCGTTTTCCATGGGACACACTGTGTAATAATAATAAGGAAATTTTAAGCATTATGATGCACATAAAAACCAAAAAAAAGATTTATAGAAGTGAATAATATAATAAAAATAAATTAATTATACTGTAATTATTGTTAGAATTAAGCTACAAAATGGATTCTTTCTCGAAGCCTAGTTCAAATTTTGCATAAATTAACATGGAGATATAAATTAATAAAATACAATAATAATTATATTAGTTTTTAAGTTTGTGAAAACTTTTTGTAAAAATAGACATCCCCTCTTAATCTCTCTCTCTCCGTCATCAAAATGACACACCCTCGCAAAGGCTTTCCACGCTCTCTCCGAGAGGCCCGCCAAGAAGAGGGGGCCCGAAAAACTTCCCCTTTCTCCGAATTTTCCAACCTATAGGAAAATTGCGGGACAGCCTCGCCAGTGCGCTTAAATACCGCACGAAATTTTCTGCAATCAGCAGACTTCAGGCAGCACTCGAGGGACACGCAACAACTTTGGATCATCCAAGCCACATCGCCAATCAGTCAAGCAGCTGTTAACATATATACACAGTATGTCGGAAAAGTTCCCGAACATATTTTGTAGCGCTAGTACGAGTGGCGCCACCTCTTGGACGATACCGGTACTATGTCGCTACATCCCTCTGGAGTGTCTGAGAATTTTTTCACCAGTATCCGTTCATTAGTTGCCGAGATAGACGTGCTTGAGTGAACGTGTGTTTAGTACCCCGGTGCAAGCTCTACGATAGATGAAAAATTTGAACATCGTGGCGCCTGCTCATTCTTCGAACATTGTGAAGCGTTATCTCGCCGAAAATCAGATCCCACGCATCAATCACGCCCCATACTCGTCAGATCTGGCTCCAGCCGACTTTTTCCTATTTCCCAAGCTACAAATGGCCTTGAAAGGACGATTTTTTGAGGATGTACCGAGCATTCAAGCGGCTTGCACCGAGCGTCTCACAGCGATAACTTCAGAGGAGTACCAGAGAGCCTTCGAATCACTCATGGAGCGCTCAAATAAGTGTATATCTAGGGAAGGGGACTATGTTGAAAGTTAACTGGAATAAATTTCTTTAGATGTAATTTTCGATTTTTTATTTTAAAAGTTCGAGAACTTTTCCGACATACTGTGTATATTTTTTTTTCAAACTGCTCTTTTAAGAACACAAACTATTTATTTTTTAATTTCAGGAAAGAAAAAGACGAGAACCATTCCAGCCAAGAACAGAGAGATAGAAAGAGAGAGAGATAGAGAGAGATAGAGAGAGATAGAGAAATAGAGAGAGATAGAGATAGAGATAGAGATAGAGATAGAGATAGAGATAGAAATAGAGATAGAGATAGAGATTGAGATAGAGATTGAGATAGAAATAGAGATAGAGATAGAGATTGAGATAGAGATAGAGATAGAGATAGAGATAGAGATAGAGATAGAGATAGAGATAGAGATAGAGATAGAGATAGACAGAGAGAGAGAGAGAGTTTTGTCTTTCTATATTCCACGGAAATGAAAAGCGAGTTTTTTTAAGTTAATTTTCGTACTTTTTTTTTTACTTTTCACACTATCCTATATCCTCCCAAAGGTAGTATTTAGCCTGAGTTTCGGCTAACTGCCTTTATCTACCTATCGCTTGTTAGGATCTTTTCCAGAGCGACGTAACTGGCCAGAGTTTCGGCCGAGACGTTCGCTCAATCCCGGTCTTCACCACCTCCTCCTTACAAGGAAAGAAAACATAAATACAACTAATTTCTCCTCTGCTATCCCGAGCCCATAAGCTCGACTGATTAGGCTCTAAGAGGCAACGATCACTCGCGTTAGATTAAATAACGCACCGTAGAGTCATCACCGTCGTTATAAAAATATTAAAGGAACTAATTATATCGAAGAAGTTACAGTGAACGATGTTTCACGTTCAAAAATAGTAGTTTTCAAGTTTGATGTATCAATTGGAAAACTATCTGTAGTAAAAAAAGACAAATTGAAGAGTAATAAAAAAGTGCATTATGTTCTAATTTTTCATTTTAAAATTTAGATCAAGATGCAGTATTATTATGATGTAATTCAAATGAAATATAACTATTTTTAAAACATACACTTTGATTAATTTTGGAATCAAACTTTCACATTGTAATATATATTAAAATTTTTAATTATGTTTATATATTCTTTATTATTATACAATAATTAAATAAAATAAGAGCTGTATATTTTTTAGAAAGATCTGTATAGAAATTGAGTAAGGAAAAATATATGGAATCAATATGAATAAATGTTTTAATTTTAAAACACAAAATATATTGTTATAGACATATATTAGTTAATAAATTTTAAATGTAATATAAAAAGTAATAAAATATATAATACTATATATTCTAATTTTTCACATTAAGGGGAGGTTCTCATCTAGCGACCCAAAAATTACGTGATTTTTGCGATTTTTTTTCTCATGGAAGGAAATAAATAAAGTAGTCAAGTTTTTTGGTACTTATTAAGTATGTTATTAACTACTTTTAGAAATTTTTTTGAACAAAAATACCAAATAGTTTATTAGTTATATGCATTAAAAAATAGTCATCGAAAAAAAAGACACCTCCACGGGCGGCAAGGTAACTCATCCAATTTTTGTCTAAAATCAAAAAATCAGAGTTTGTTATGAACTATAGAACATTTGCTGGATCTTGAACTAAAATCACGAAGAATAGTTGAAAATTAACAAAATGCCGGGCTTGCAAAAAAGAAAATATTTTTTGCACTTTTTCTTGCTCTATAAAGTGCAATAACAATAAAAATAATCATTGTAAAATTATGATTTTAGGTGAAAATCCAGCAAATTTAATTGCCTTTAGAATAAAAAAAAATTTATCTTGATATCTATAATAGTTTTTGAGATATCTTGCCACTCGTTTCAAAAAACATGGTTTCGAGAAAAACGCGTTTAAAGTTTTAGTACGCGATTTAGTACGTAAAAAGACGACTTCGGTTTTTTGACTATAACTTTAAAAATAAATTGAATTCGGCAAAACGGTTTCCACGAGCGTATTCTACGAGACATTTGCCAACTTTTTAAGCAAAAAAAAAAAAAAAAAATCGATTTTTTGGTCGTGCTTGATGAGAACCTCCCCTTAAATTATTTTAGTCAGTAAAATTTAAATAGTCGGTTCCATCAATCTTATTGGATGTAAAACTTTACTTCCGCCGTTTTGCAATAGATTGCTGTAGCGGTAAGTGGTAGTTGAGATAAATAGATCAAAGATGTCATACAATAAGCTTAGGTATTTGTAAACATAACGCCATCGAAATATTAGTCGATTTATGTCTGTATCATAAAATTATTCTCGATTAAACATGTCAGCTTACGAGCCAAATTCTCGACATTTGCGGGAGGTTTTAATTTTCTGCTTTAATATGAAGAAATTTGCGACTGAGGCTCATCGAATGCTCTCAAATACCTATGGTGAGGCCGCTATTAGTGAAAGAACGTGCCGAGAGTGGTTTCAACGCTTCAAGAGCGACGATTTTAACGTCGAAGACCAGCATGGCGGTGGAAGAAAGAAGGTTTTCGAAGATGCAGAATTGGAGGCATTACTTGATCAAGACTCGTGTTAAACGCAACAAGAATTGGCAGGATCATTGGGAATGACGCAACAAGCCATTTCAAAACGTCTGAGAGTCATGGGAATGATTCAGAAACAAGGAAATTGGGTGCCGTACGAGTTGAAGCCGAGAGATGTTGAACGGCGTTTGTGTGTTTGTGAACAGCTGCTTGCAAGGTAAAGACGGAAGGGATTTCAGCATCGCATTGTGACTGGGGACGAAAAATGGGTTCACTACGATAATTCCAAGCGCAGAAAATCATGGGAATATTCCGGCCATTCTTCCACGTCGACGGCCAAACCGAATATTCACGGTTCCAAGGTCATGCTCAGTATTTGGTGGGACCAGCTCGGCGTAGTGTATTATGAGTTGTTAAAGCCGACTGAAACAATCACAGGCGATCGTTATCGAATGCAATTAATGCGTTTGAGCCGAGCATTGAAAGACAATCGGCCGCAATACAACGAGAGACATGATAAAGTGATTTTACTGCATGACAATGCTCGACCCCATGTTGCGAAAGTGGTCAAGACATACTTGGAAACTTTGAAATGGGAAGTCCTACCCCACCCGCCGTATTCTCCAGACGTTGCTCCCTCGGACTATCACTTGTTTCGATCAATGGCACACGGCCTGGCTGACCAGCACTTCCGGTCTTATGAAGAAGTAAAAAATTGGATCGATTCGTGGATCGATTCAAAAGATGACCAGTTTTTTCAACGCGGGATTCGTATGCGGCTCGAAAGATGGGAGAAAGTAGTGACCAGCGATGGACAATACTTTGAATCATAAATGTATATTCAGTTTTTTACAATAAAGCCTCGAATTTCGAAAAAAAACGGCGGAAGCAAAGTTGTACACCCAAGAAATCATTCATTAGAAATGTTTACACCGATCTTGTGTATATAAATTCGGTAAGTACATTTGTACCGTACTTGTGTATAGGCTCTCCCCTCCCTATTCTCTCGAACAGCTACTTGTGTATAGTTCGACCGCTCGTCCGTAAGGAGCAGCACTTTCTTTCGCGAAAGACTTGCCACACTTCTTTACATTAACTCTATCGATCTACCTTTTTATCTCTGATTTACGAGTGGATTGTAGGTATTTTAGAAGTGATGTGCCAGTGAAAAGCCAGTAAATCACGAGTGAATTGTCGGTCAATAGAGATAACTTGCAAAAAAATTGTTGGTAAATTACCAATTGAAACTTTAATTGTTAATATATTTTTTGGCTTAATTTTTAAATTAATCAATAGTAAGTATTTATTTCTTTATAATTTATAAGTATTTATTATTAGTAGAATTAAAAAAATAAAATTCAAAGTAAACGTCGAAGTAAACATAAATCTATAGGAAAAAAGACAGTTATATTCATTAACAGTTTTAGTTTCTATTTATAATAAATTATGTGACAGGTGGCTTATCGAGGTTAAGCCGCCTGCCATGCGGTGCGAGGTAGAGTTCGCGGCGTGACTACACGCGGCGCCATCGATCAAGAATCGATAGCGCTACGCGGGAAATCGATATGCGCGACGTGAGAGGGGAAGGAGGAGATCTCCCCTCGATCTTCTTTTCTCAACCGCCAAGCTGTGAAGATCGCAACGAGAAAAGCGAAGTTTTCCGCCGCTATCGCCAAACCGATTTTTAGCGAGATTTAGCCGAGTGCTCCGAGAGGACGATCCTCGAACTTAAAGAAAAGTAAGTGGCCACTTGTTAGATCGTTGTCCGCGAATTATTTCTCGTACGCGCGCGATCGCGGTATTCAAATTATATTATATCGTAGTTTGTTGTCCATGCGAGTGCGGGTGAGAGAACCGAGCTCACTCGCATAACCATAGAATATATTTGTACGAGTGAGGGAGAGAGCCACTCTCCTCCGTACAAACATAGAGTATATAGACGAGCGAGAGGACCGAGCTCTTTCGCTCAACCATAGACTGAATAGGCGAGTGAGAGGACCACTCTCACCCGCCAAGTCATAGACCACGCCGATATAAAGGGGGAACTGCTCTCTCTATATCGAGCAGCCATAGACTATACGTGTGTGTGTAGCTGCGCGAATCGAAGAAGGTGCGCCTGCAAAGTGTGCACCTAGTGGATTAGTATTGCGCGTTAGGCAATACTAATTGCGCTTAGCTTCACCGTACCTCCACGCGATAAATAATCGACTTTTGTAAATATATTTGTTATATTTTAGCAGTAAATAAGTTTCGGCGCAGAACGGGTGCGCGTTATTTATCGCCCTTCCTATTTAGCTTCCCCATCTCGAATACCGCCGCCTCCGCAGGTGTGCCAACCGACTGTTGGCACACATCCTGAGCACTTGAACCCGGTGGAAGCTGCACCAGCAGTGGGGCCTTAGGCAAGGCTTCTCACACGTAAGAAAAGTAGAATCCGAGAAGGATCTTACGCTGTCAACGGTCGGCACTGCACGAGGGTGCTACTGCACGACGGCTAACGTCCGTCGGCACTCTAAGCCGCATCGAGGGACTTAGCGGCCTGACAGGCCCAATCCGGGGCCGACTGCAGTGCCCACGTGCGAGGGAGCGTCTCGCACGTGCTATTCCCAATTGTACCTGTTACAATTATAATCAATGAATACTTATTTTTCTTTATTATTATTAAATAAAAAATTGATTACTTATCTGTAAATAAAATAGCTATTAATATATAATTTTGAAGTAAAAGATACCTATATATTTAGCTTGGAGTAAAAGATAACTATATGTGAACTATTTTAAATTTTATCATAATTCCCATAATTTTTTATATTTAATAAATTTCTTGTTTTTAAATTCTTTTTGAATTCTTTCAGTAAATTAATTCTTTAATAATGTTATATCCGCGTTTTATAGCTTTAAAAAAAAATTCTAAAAAAAATTTTGAAACACTTTTAAGTTTTCTTTCTGTAATAATTTTATATATAATAACAAAATAATTATAATAATTAACATTAATTTATTTCAATGAACATAATATAAATTCACTTTAATATACGAGGGTGGCTCAAATATGATCGAGACAAATGCTCTGACACGTTTATTTATTATCGAAAAAATTCACAAAAATTTACAGTTTTTCTAGGTACTCCCCCTTACAAGTTACGCATTTTCTCCACCTTTCCGGAAGTTTTTTTGATGCCGGTATCAAAGAATTCCTTGGGCAACTCGGACAGCCATGTGCGCACGAACTCCTCTACCTCCTCGTCGGTGTTGAATCTTTGACCACTGAGGGCTTCTTTCAGTGGTCCAAACATGTGGTAGTCGCAGGGTGATAAATTCGGACTGTAGGGGGGTGCTCCAGTACCTCCCACCCCAAGTTCGAAACTGTATTAAGCGTGAAACGCGCGGTATGAGGGCGCGCGTTATCCTGGAGAAGAATCGCACTTCGTGCTGGAATGCTCCTCCGTTTCGAGCGATAAGCGGGTTTTACGTGTGTTTTCAGAAGGTTATAGTAGTATGCAGCATTGACGGAATGTTGGGTGCGCAGGAGATTGACGTACAGCACGCCCCGCCGGTCCCAGAACACAGTACACATAACCTTACCCGCGGACCTGGTTGTCTTCGTTTTGACTGGCACCTCTTCCTCCTTTTTCCTCCACTCTTTAGACGACACCTTACTTTCGGGAGTGTAATAGTATACCCATGTCTAGTCTGTAGTGAAGATTCGCGTTAAAAAACCGCCCCCCTCCACCTCGTATCGCGTCAGCAAGCGGCGACAAACTTCCAACCGCGTTCAACAGTTTAGGAACCCATCGCACCGTTATTTTGCGATATTGAAGGTGTTCGTGGATGATAGACTCTACACTACCAATACTGATGCCAAGTTCAGCCGAAATGTCTCGAACATTAACCCTACGGTCCTCCAAGATGAGTTGTTCTACGCGGCAAATGCTGTCTGGTGTGATGCTGGTTCGCGGTCGACGATCATGCGGCTCATTCTCAACGGTTTCGCGACCATCCTTGAATACTTTGGCCCATTTAAACACAGCAGCCCTACTCAAGCACTCACTACCGAACTGATTTTGCAAACGCAGAAAAATTTATGTGATTTTAACGCCTTCCCACACTAAAAAACGAATGACAATACGTTGTGCAACGGCGGTCGGCACTTGACGTTCACTCATGGTCGTAGCACGCGCGTGAAACATGCACTCCAGACGAAAATTATGCCACACTGTTTGTAAGGGAACCAGCTATCACATACTCAAGCCACGACCTTCAAAACATACATGCGCGCCATCTACAGCGTTTGTCTTCATCATATTTGAACCGCCCTCGTACATTGTTTACTTTTTTAAATTGAATTCTATTGCATTATAAAAATACGAATTGATTGACTATTACCGACATTCATTCGCAAAAAAAATTGTCTTTAATGCAATTTGTATAATTGATTCTAAATTTATTTTAATTAATTTAAACCCTTTGTACTCGAGGCCGTTTCTGCGCGGACTAATCAGCAACATCAGGCAGTGCTTAGGAACGAACTTCAAAGAGCAAGATCACGTAAACATAAATAAGATATCACCAGGTAAGAGAACATAAATAATTATCCCCGCGTATCGAATTTCTGCACCAAAGTGGTGAGCGAGAGTCATCTCTCGAGTTGCGGCATTAAATCATGTGGTGAGCGAGAGTCACCTCTTGAGTGCAAAGAGTTAATAGAATTTTTGTGTATTTTATTTTATTGTAGCGTTTATAATACATGTTAATTTACATTAATTCATTTTTATGAACATAATATAAATTTATTTTAATATAAATTTGTTTGATCAATTTATTACAATTGTAACAGGTCTATTCGGATGCACGTGCGTGACTCTTGCTCGCATGTAAGCAGTGCTGTCGGTCCCGGTTTTGGGCCTTACAGGCCGCTGAGTACACCAATGCGGCCACGAGTGTCAACGGACGTTAGCCGTCGGTACAGTGACACTCTCGTGCAGTGCCGATCCGCTTACAACGCAGGATCCTCCCCGGATCCTGCTTTACTTACGTGTGAAGGGTCTTGCCCTAAGGTCCCATTGCCGGTGCTGCTCCCACCGGGCTTGGCTACTCAGCTTGCGTGCCAACTGTCGGTTGGCACGCCCGGAGAGGTGGCGGTGTTTGGGACAGGGAAACTAGATAAGAAAGGCGATAAATAACGTGTACCCGTTCTGCGCTAGTAACTTATTTATTGTCAAATGTCTACAAAATTGTATAAAAGTTGATTATTTATAGCGTAGAGGCTTAATCACTTGAGTCGCAATTAGTATTGCTAGACGAGCAATACTAATACGCTAGGTGCGCACTGCACATGCGCGACGTACACTCGTCTTGCTGTGTTCACGAAGCAAGACGTGTGAACCAGCCCTAATGCTCTGGAGTTGGTTACTGCGTATGTGCAGGCCTTTACCTTCGGCGGACCGGCGTACGGTTGGTCGCGGCCTCTCGCGGGCAACCGTGAGACCACATGCATGCAGTCTCACACCCGTAGTTACACATACCCACACACTTATACAAGGTGTCACAAAAGTCCCAGAACGGTTGTATATTTCCTAAGGTGGGGTATTTCGGAAAATGGTCAAGGTCAGTCCTTAAGTAAATCTCAACGAGGAATTCTATGATAACCTCTATTTTAATCTTGACGATGTCCTTCGAGGTCATTTCAAGGTCAGGTCATGTTTTTTAAATAAGAAAACCCTTTTTTGACATTAGCAATCAAAAGAGCGGAAAATTTTACGTTCTAATATGTACGAGGGTGGTCTGAAAAGTTTCCGACCTAACACAGATACAAGACATTTTTTCTTAATATTTTTTATTTCTTAACACAGTCTCCTTGCAATTATACACACTTCTCCCAGCGATGCTCTCATCTCTTGAACCCATCAAAATAGTACTCGGCGTTTTTCTCTGCAAAATGACTGTTCACGAGGGTGATTGCCTCCTCATTTGACGAAAATCTCTGTCCTCCGAGTGCAATTTTCAAATGAGGGAACAAAAAGAAGTCGCTTGAGGCTAGGTCTGGTGAGTAAGGTGGATGGTCAAGCAGCTGAAACCGTTATTCGTGGATTTTCGCCATGGCAACCGCTGAGGTGTGAGACGACGCGTTGTCTTGGTGAAACAGGATTCTCTTTTTCTGCAAATGTGGACGTTTTTCCGCAAGTTCTGCTTTCAACTTGTCAAGTAATGATGCGTAATATGCTCCTGTAATGGTTTTCCCTTTTTAAAGATAATCAATTAAAATAATTCCACGACTATCCCAAAAAACAGTCGCCATCACTTTCCCAGCCGAAAAAACAGTTTTTGCTATTTTTGGAGCCGGTTCCCCCTTTGCAGTCCACTGTTTTGACTGTATTTTTGTTTCGGGCATATAATGGTGTATCCAAGTTTTATCTACAGTAATTAATCAGCGCCAAAACTCGGATTTATTGCGCCTAAACTGCGCCAATAGAGCGTTAGAAATGTTCATTCGAACACATTTTTGGTCTAACGTGAGCAAACGCGGCACTCAACGTGCGGACAGCTTTCTCATATCTAAATCTTGATTTAATATGTAGCAAACACGTTCTTTGGACACGTTCATAATCTCTGCTATCTCTCTCACTTTAATTCGGCGCTCGTCTAGCACCATTTGGTGAACTTTGGCGATTTTATCGTCAGTGGTTGCAGTTTTTAGAGGTCCCGAACGTCCATTATCTCCCAAGCTCTCACGGCCACGTTTGAATTCAGCCGCCCAAAATTTCACTGTGATAAATGATGGTGCAGAGTCCCCATACACAGAGTTCAACTCATTTTTTATTTGCGTAGGCGTATTGCCTTTCAAAAACAAAAATTTAATGACAGCTCGATACTCAACTTTGTCCATTTTCACAACAACACTCACATCGACTAACTTAAACGACTGTCAACTAACAACTGCGCATCCAAAATTGCTGAAACTTTAGTGAGCAACTGTCAACAGATGAACAACGAAATTCGCTAGCTTTTATTGATGAGTGCTGCTATCTTCACGTTGAGGTCGGAAACTTTTCAGATCATCCTCGTACTTAGGTCATAAGGGCACGTTGACCTTGAAGGTCAGCCAAGGCCATTTAAACATGAACAAGGTCTGGTTATCTTTTGGCATAGGAACTCCCCAATTTCTTTTTTAAGCCGATGTATTAAAATTAGCAAGGTTTATGAAGTGTTGACTGTATGCGTGACCTTGATGATGTCCTTCGAATTCCTTTAAGGTTATTTTAATCTCTACTCATTTTTTAATGAAAATTCCCTTTTTTGACATTAGCAATCGAAAGAGCGGGAAACTTTACGTTCAAATATGTACTTAGGTCATAAGGACGCGTTGACCTTGAATGTCAGACAAGAGCATTTAACGTTGGATAAACTTTCTATTTTTCGACTATCTTAGTCATGACCTTTAAAGTCATTCTGAGGTTAACTATTTTTTATTTACTTTTAATATTACCCGGGATCAAAAACTTTAATGTAGTAAAAAGCGTTCCCTTCGCCTGTGCTTAATTTGCGCGAGTTCTTTTGGATTTCGGAATGCTTGATTATCTATTATCTTTGAAATCCGTGTCCTTATTATTTAGTGCCTTTATTATTGATTATCATTATTTGAACGTAAGATTTCCCGCTCTTTCGATTGCTAATGTCAAAAAAGATAAATTTTATTAAAAAATGAGTAGAGCTTGAAATAACCTTGAAGGAATTCGAAGGACATCGTCAAGGTCACGCTTACAGTGAAGACTTCATAAACCTTGCTAATTTTAATACGTCGATTTAAAAAAAAATTGAGGAGTTCCGAGTTCAAAAGATAACCAGACCTTGTTCATGTTTAATTGGTCTTGGCTGACCTGCAAGGTCAACGTGTCCTCATGACCTAAGTACATATTTAAACCTAAAATTTTCCGCTCTTTCGATTGCTAATGTCAGAAAGCGAGTTCCCATTTAAAAAACATGACCTGACCTTGAAATGACTTTGAAGGACATCGTCAAGGTCAAAATAGAGGTTAGTATTGATTTCCTTGTTGAGAGTTACTTAAGGATTGACCTTGACCATTTTCCGAAAACCGCACCTTAGAAAATATACAGCCATTCCGGGACTTTTGTGACACCCTATATTTATACGTATGAAAATATAAATTAAAATTGAGAAAAAAATGACGATGTTCTTTTGAAAAATATATTCTCAAAAATAGAAAATAAAGTAAAAAGCATTAGAAAATAAATTATTTAGGGTACAAAATTGTATTTCATATGTTGATTAACGTACGCTCCAATTTAATTTGCTTTAATTATT